>SJXQ01010263.1:174093-223371 GCA_006408695.1 Aepyceros melampus
GGGGGAACAGGAGGGCGGGGGGTGGGGGGAGACTGGAGGTGAATCCACTGAGCCCGCACTGGTGCTGAATAAACCCTGTTCTGCAGGGTCTCCAAGTGCCACTTGTCTGTTTCCGCCACCACAGTTTCTGTAACAGCTTCATTTTGTATAATAGGCTCTAGGTTCATCCACCTCATTAGCACTGACTCAGATCATCCTTTTACGGCTTAGCGGTAGTCCGTTGTATATATCTACCACAGCTTCTTTATCCATTCAACTGTCAGTGGACATCTGGGTTGCTTCTGTGTCCTAGTACTCCTAGGAAATAGTACTGTAGTGAACTTTGGGGCACATGTATTTTTTTCAGTTATGGTTTCCTCAGGGTATAGGCCCAGTAGTGGGATTATTGGGTCATAAAGTAGTTTTATTCCTAGTTTTTTAAGAAATCTCCATACTGTCTTCCATTTTGGCTGCAGTCAGTTTACATTTCCCACCAGTAGTGCAAGAGAGTTCTTCACACCCCCTGCAGCATTTATTGTCTGTAGATTTTTTTTATGATGGCCATTCTGACCGATGGGAGGTGATGTCTTATTGTAGTTTTGATTTGCATTTCTCTAATAATGAGTGATGTCGGCATCTTTTCATGTGTTTAATTGCCAGGAGGACGCCTTCTCTGGAGAAATGTCTGTTTAGGTCCTTTGCCCATTTTTGATTGGGTTGTTTGTTTTTCCGGTATTGAGTTGCATGAGCTGCTTGTCTATTTTGGAAATTAATCCTTTGTCAGTTGTTTCATTTGCTGTTATTTTTTCTCATTCTGAGGATTGTCTTTTCACCTTGTTTATAGTTTCCTTTGCTGTGTAAAAGCTTTTAAGTTTCACTAGGTCCCACCTGTTTATTTTTGTTTTTATTTCCATTACTGTAGAAGGTAGGTCATAGAAGATCCTGCTGTTATTTATGTCATAGAATGTTTTGCCTGTGAGTTTTATAGTTTCTGATCATGGTTTAGGTCTTTAATCCATTTTGATTTATCTAGTTTCATTCTTATGCATGTAGCCGTCTAGTTTTCCCAGTACCACTTAATGAAGAGACTGTCTTTGCCTCATTGTATATTCTCGCCTCCTTTGTCCTGGGTTTATCTCTGGGCTTTCTGTCTTGTTCTCAGATACCATATTCTTAAACAGGCCTTCCCTGATTGCCTTGTCTAGTGACTCCTGCCTACCTTAACTTTCACATTAGCCTCCATTTTCTTTTTCAAACTTTTATCACTACCATAGGACATGTAACATGTTGATAATCTCTTTCTCCCCACTAAAATGTAAGATCCATGTTCCTTTTTTTCATTGCTCACCAATCTCCTCACTACTTAGAACAGTGCCTGATACACAGTAGGCACTCGATGAATATTGACATTTGTTGGAAGAATTGTGGTGTACAGTAGCCCATCAGAAAAGATGATCAACACTGTCAGCCATCAGAAAAATGCAAATCAAAACCACAGTGAAATGCTACTTCATACACCCTTTGTTGTCGTTCAGTCGCCAAGTCATGTCCAACTCTTTGTGGCCCCATGGACTGCAGCATACCAGGCTTCTCTGTCCCTCACCATCTGGAGTTTGATCAAGTTGATGGCCATTGAATTGGTAATGCCATCCACCATCTCATCCTCTGTTGCCCTCTTTTCCTTCTGCCTTCAGTCTTTGCCAGCATCAGGGTCTTTTTCAGTGAGTCAGCTGTTCGCGTCAGATGACCAAAATACTGGAGTTTCAGCTTCAGTGTCTCCTTCCAGTGAGTATTCAGGGTTGATTTCCTTTAAGATCAACTGGTTTGATCTCCTTGCTGTCCAAGGGACTCTCAAGTGTCTTCTCCAGCACCACAGTTCGAAAACATCAATTCTTTGGTGCTCTACCTTCTTTATTAACCAGCTCCAGCATCCGTACGTGACTACTGGAAAGACCATGGCCTTGATTATACGGACCTTTGTTGGCAAAGTGATGTCTTTGCTTTTTATTAACACACTGTCTGGGTCTGTCATAGCTTTCTTGCCAAGAAGCAGTCGTCTTCTAACTTCCTGTCTACAGTCACCATCCGCAGTGATTTTAGAGCTCAAGAAGGGGAAATTTGTCACTGCTTCCACCTTTTCCCCTTCTGTTTGTCATTAAGTGATGGGATCAGATACCATGATCTTAGTTTTTTTAATCCTGAGTTTTAAGCCAGATTTTTCACTCTCCCCTTCCACTTTCATCAAGAGGCTCTTTATCCTCTTCGCTTTCTGCCATTAGTGCGGTGTCATCTGCATATCCAAGGTTATTGATATTTCTCCCAGCAATCTTGATTCCAGCTTGTGCTTCCTCCAGCCCAGCGTTTCTCATGATGTTCTCTGCATAGAAGTTAAATAAGCAGGGTGACAATATATAGCCTTGACGTATTCCTTTTGTTGTGATCCACACAGTCAAAGGCTTAAGTGTAGTCAGTGAAGCAGAAGTAGATGTTTTTTTGGAATTCCCTTGCTTTCTCTATGACCCAGCGGATGTTGGCAACTTGACCTCTGGTTCCTCTGTGTTTTCTAAATCCGGAGTGTATATCTGGAAATTCTCTGTTCACATACTGCTGAAGCCTAGCTTGAAGGATTTTGAGCATAATCTTGCTAGCATGTGAAATGAGTGCAGTTGTAGTGTATTTGAACATTCTTTGGCGTTGCCTTTCTTTGGAATTGGATTGAAAACTGACCTTTTCCAGTCCTGTGGCCACTACTAGGTTTTCCAAATTTGCTGACATATTGAGTGCAGCACTTTAATAGCATTATCTTTTAGGATTTTTTATTTATTTATTTGCTTTGCAAACTTCTACTTTGTAATAGCAGAATTACGTATTCCATAGAAGCCAATATTAGAAAACAACCCTCCTGGCTTAACCTTCCTTACCCCGCCTTGCTGTGAACCACAACTTGAAAACCAGAGGCAGCTTCACCTCCTAGGTCCTTCCAGCTCTAACTTTCTACAGTATTATTTTCCCCTTCAGAAGTTATCGTGGACTGTTCAAAACAAGTAAGCCAAAGGCAAGGTATCATCTAAAAAAAGTCCGTTCAGACACCATTGTTTCAAGAAGGCAAATGGAAAATCAGCAGCAGGTCCCACTGGAATGTTTCAATGACCAAGAGTTTCATTTCTAGTGAAAAATATAGAAAGAGTAGGTGTTCTCAGGTGTTCTCTGTGGTTTGGTTCTGGACCTCCCCATGGAGCCAGTTGGTGTCCCAGAGGGTGAGGAGGGCAGAGGACTCTGCTCAGAGCCTCTGTGAGCTCATCCACACGTTTCTGATCTCCAGTTCCAACTGTTTGGCCTGGACCTCGTCCTGTGTCACCAGCTTCCAGAGCCTTTGGATCTTATCTTAAAGCCGATAGAATATCTGCAGTAGCTCGTTCTCTGTCTCCAGGTTTTCTTCTCCAGTCCGTGTTCTGCCGCCCTTCTTGGCGCCTTCTCCTCTAGCAGGGAGAAGGGCCTCCGGCCATCCTCTGCAACCAGCCTTTCTGTCCAGTTGAAGAGGCGAGGTGGGGGCTCTGGGGACAGAGAAGGGATCTCTCTGAGAGCAGAGGCTGCAAGCTCAGCGGCTCGGCACAAGGTCTAAGAGACATCAGGATGGGCTCTGTTCATCCCACTGAGCCACTCCTAGGCTGCCAGAAAGGGCTAGGCACTGGCCTCAGCGGGTAGATGTCCTCTTGGTAGGATTCCGACCACCTGTGTACAATCATGGATCCGAGCTTGATGAGGCTTTGGTTGTGATCAGCTTGTAGAAATGGAAGATCTCACAGGAGGACACGTCGAGACCTCTTTGGCACAGCCCCGACCCCCTTCTGTGGGTTATAGAGCGGTATTCCATCGGGTAGTTCAGGTGAGGTTTGTTGGCACTGATCTCATAGTAGCAGACGTTCCTCTCCCTTCCCCACCATGTAGAGCATGTTGGTGTCCGCATCATAGACGGGAAACAGCATGCCTGAGGAGCTGCTGAGGTCCCCCTCTGTGACAGGCACAGAGGAGTCGTCCTGGTCCCATTGGGCCATCTGCCGGTTGTTCCCTCGGGGTGTGCTGTGGACAGCAGCTTCTTCAGGTTCCCCAGAAACAGCAGTTTGTTGGCCGGGTGCCCTTTATGGTTGGCTTCCTGGAGGATGGCCCCTGCTCAGGGGTCCAGAATCCGAATCTTGCGGTCTTTACAGGCAGTGGCCAGCAGGCTGCCATTAGTGTTGAAAGACATGGAGAGGATCACGTCTTGGTGACAGTTAATTGTCTTCACGAGGCTCATGATTACAGACTTCTTTGAATCCAGGTTCCAGACCATCACCTTGTAGTTGTAGCCGAAGCTGAAGAGGATGTTGGCAGCTGTGGGGTGCCACTCCGCCAGGCCCTCTCTGCAGGCATGGCCCACCAGCTCCTTCCTGAAAGCTGTGAGGTTCTTGGTCAGCAGCTGCTTGGGGATGCCCCAGATTTTAATCGTGGCATCTTCAGAACAGGAGGAGATCTCAAAATCACTGAAAGGGCTCCATCTGACATCTAAGACATTCCCTCTGTGCCTGCAGACCTTCAGGTAGTGGAGGTCCAACTTTCCCGTCCAGTGCAAGTGGATGACAAGGAAGGCACCCTCACCAGTACGCTCAGTCACAACTGCAATGAAGTTGGGGTTCACAGCACAGAGATGATTATCTGGGACGCTATGGGTGATAGGCACAGGTCGTAGCAGTTCTTCCTGGCTGGTTTGCCAAAGATGTGGCGGAACTTGGAGCTCCGGTACTGGGGGTGCTATGACATCTTAAAGTCGCTTCAGTGCCTCGCAGATGCCGCTCCCATCTTTTAGGATTTTAAATAGCTCTGCTGCAATCCCATCACCTCCACTAGCTTTATTGGCAGCAGTGCTTCCTCAGGCCCATTTGACTTCATGCTCCAGGATGTCTGGCTCTGGGTGAGTGACCACACCATCGTGGTTATCTGGGTCACTGCGATCTTTTGTGTACAGTTCTTCTATGTATTCTTTCCATCTCTTCTTGATCTCTTCTGCTTCTATTAGGTCTTTACTGTTTCTGTCCTTTATTCTGCCCATCTTTGGATGAAATATTCCTTTGATTTTTGCAGTTTTCTTGAAGAAATCTCTGGTCTTTCCCCTTCTGTTGTTTTCCTGTATTTCTTTGCATTGTTCATGGAAGAATGCCTTCTTGTCTCTCCTTGATATTCTCTTGAACTCTGCATTTAGTTGGGTGTACCTTTCTCTGTCATACCCACTAGGACAGGTATAAGGAAAAAGACAAGAAGAGGTATTGACAAGATTATGGAGAAATTGGAACCTTCATACGCTGATGATGGGAAACTAGTCTGGCAGTTCCTCAGAAGATTAAGTATAGAATTACCATATGAACCAGCGGTTGCACTCCTAAGTATATATTCAAAAGCATTGAAAACATGCACCATGTAAAAATGTGCATCATACATGAATGTTCACACACAAAAAAAATGTTCACAGCACTATTCATAATAGAAAAAAAATGGAAACAACAGAAATGTCCATCAGCTGATGGAAGGGTGAATAAAATGTGCGCTATCCACATAATGGAATATTGTATCACAGAGAAAAACAATGAAGTCCTCATACACGTATAACATGAATGAACGTTGAAAATAGTATGCTTAGTATAAGAACCTAGTCACAGAAGATTGCATATTATATAATTCTGCTTTTAGAAAATGTCTAGAGTAGGCAAGCCACAGAGAGAGAAGTAGATTAGTAGTTGCCAAGGACTGGGAGGGTTGGAGAGGGAAGTAGGGACTGACTGCTAATGGGTATGGGTTTTTTTTTTAGCGGGGGTGATGAGGAAGTTCAGAAATTCATTGTGGTGATGGTTGCACAATTGCAAATATGCTTTTAAAAATTTGAATTGTATACTTTAAATGGATTAATTTTATAATATGTGAATAGTATCTCAAAAGCCATATAAATATGATGACTTTGGAACTTCCCTGGCAGTCCAGTGGTTAAGACTTCAGGCCTCCAACACAGGAGGTTGGGGAACTAAGTCCCACAAGCCACACAGCATGGTCAGTAAATAGATACAATGACTCTATTAAAGCAGATATTTAAAGTCAGTTTTGTCGAAGTATAATTTACATACAATTAAAGGTATATTTTGGTATACACTTTGATGAGTTTTTATAAACATATATCTGGGTAGCCACCACTTCAGTTCATTTCTGTCACCCTAGAATGTTCATATGTGTTCTCTTTGGAGTCAGCCTCTACTCCTGCCTCTGCCCTAAGGCACTCATTGATCTGATTTCTATTACTATACTGTGCTATACTATTCTATTGCTAATTGTTATTGCTAAAATACAAGAATTTGTGTTACATGGTTATTTATCAATTACTATACTACACGGTACTATTCTCTCACCATTGTTATTTTTTGTGTGGTAGCCAAATAAAAATGCTCGTAATGAATAAAAGTATAATTGAACCTAATTACTAGCCTCAAAGAATGAGGTTAACATTTGTGTTACAGTGAGAGAGATGCACTGTGAATACTGGAAATGTGATCTTGTTTTATGTTATAAAATATATAACCAGTGTTGATTTACCAGTGCATAATTAATATCTTTAAGTTAGAAAAGGTACACTTTTATAAAAAGGTGTACCTTTAATTAGTGTACATGTAAGCATTACATCTTAAATAATGACGTTTTTGCTGAGGCATAAGTGTTTTTCTAATCATAATAGCTTATATGGAGTCTGTCTCTGAGCCAGGCACCAAGCTTGGTTATTTACATGCATTATTTCTAAATTCTCACAACAACTCTTAGTTCAGTTCAGTTGCTCAGTCGTGTCCGACTCTTTGCGACCCCATGAATCACAGCACGCCACAACAACTCTTAAGATCCTTAGAAAAGCATCATCATAAAAATGATGAAAACAGGCCAGAGTAATACAAGTAATTAGATGATGTAGCCAGTTAGTGTTGGGATTGGAATTTTTAGAGTGGGAAATCTTAGAAATATATGTGAAAATCAACCTTTGAAGCCTAAAAAAAATAGTTATTTCTCTTTATAAGTGAGGTTAAGAAAGGATTTAAGTAAATAGACAAATCTCCACCTATAAAGGACATAATAAATTTGACTGTATTACAACTATAGTCATTAAAAAAAATAATAGCTAATATTTATTGAACATCTACTATGCACTAGTGCAGTGTCGTATATTTTTATTGATACTTCAGTGTGTAGTAAATATATAAAGACCTGTAAGGGATTGATAAGGAAATAATGCACATCCACTTGGCAGTTACCTTTGGAGAAGAAGAGGGTAGGGATTTAGCCGTATCTAGCTGTATCTGTAGTGTGGTAAGGTCATGTGGTTAAGAGTGTAGCCTCAGGACTTCACTGGTAGTCCAGTGGTTAAGACTCCATGCTCTCAATTCAAGGGGCTCAGGTTCGATCCTTGGTCAGGAAACTAGATCCCACATGCCTCGTAGCTAAGAGTTAAAATTGCCACAGTGAAGATGAAGATTCCACGTGCCACACCTAAGACCTGGAGGAGTCAAATAAATAAATAAATATTTTTTAAAAAGAAAGTGCAGCCTCTACCACATCCTTGTTTGTGTAACCGAGAGCAAGTTTCTTAATCTCTGTCAGTTTTCCTCATCTGAAAATGAGCCTATTAATCAGTTCAGTCACTCAGTCATGTCCAACTCTTTGCGACCCCACGGATTGCAGCACGCCAGGCTGCCTTGTCCATCAGCAATTCCCAGAGCTTGCCAAACTCATGTCCACCAAGTCAGTGATGCTGTTCAACCATCTCATCCTCTGTCGTCCCCTTCTCCTCCTGCCTTCAGTCTTTCCCAGCATCAGACTCTTTTCCAGTGAGTCAGTTCTTTGCATCAGGTGGCTAAAATATTGGAGTTTCAGCTTCAGCATCAATCCTTCCAGTGAATATTCAGGGTTGATTTCCTTTAGGATTGACTGGTTGGATCTCCTTGCAGTTCAAGGGACTCTCAAGAGTCTTCTCCAACACCACAGTTCAAAAGCATCACTTCTTCAGCACTTAGCTTTCTTTATGGTCCAACTCTCATATCCATACCTGACTACTGGAAAAACCATAGCTTTAACTATACAGACCTTTGTCAGCATAGTCATGTCTCTGCTTTTTAATATGCTTTCTAGGTTTGTCATATCTTCCAAGGAGCAAGCATCTTTTAATTTCATGGCTACAGTCACCATCTGCAGTGATTTTGAAGCCCAAGGAAATAAAGTCTGTCACTGTGTCCATTGTTTCCCCATCTGTTTGCCACCAAGTGATGGGACCGGATGCCATGATCTTAGTTTCTTGAATGTTGAGTTTTAAGCCAGCTTTTTCACTCTCCTCTTTCTCTTTCATCAAGAGGTTCTTTAGTTCCTCTTCAGTTAACACCATAAGGGTGGTGTCATCTACATATCTGAGGTTATTGATATTTCTCCCAGCAGTCTTGATTCCTATTTGTGCTTCATCCAGCCCAGCACTGCACATGATGTACTCTGTGTATAAGTTAAATAACATATTAATAGTACCTCCTAAAGGCTTATGATGATCAAATGAGTTAATACATTTAAAGCAGTTAGAATAGTGACTGAAAATAATACATATTATTGTTTTAGGGCAGCAAGAGGTTGAAGCAAATATGGCAAAATGTTAATATCCATTTAAGTCTTTTTTGCCTAATTAAAAAGATTATTTCATGTTTTTGCATAATTACAAAAATTTATTTTAACTTTAAGGTCTTTATCATACTGAAATTTCGTATTTCATTGTCTCAAAGAAGCAAAGGAAGCGAATGTTGGACAGTGTGTCTCAGAGGAGCGTGGCCCTTCAAACTTTATGTTCCTGTTCTATTTTTAGATAAATCCTGTGCCGTATTGGGCTCACCAACTTGTTGGCCAACAGCCAGTGCTGCTCACATTAACAAATGTAGTGTCTCCTAGAAGCAGGCTTGGTGTTTCTGCTCTAGAGGATGGAGTTAAACCAACAAAAACCTGACTCATCCAGTTTATGCCAAAGTATTGCAGTAGCCAACTAATCAGCAAACACAGAGGAATCATCAGAGAGTCTATACCAGAGAGTGTGGGTAAACAGTGAAATTTGACTAAATATTTGTAATTGTGAGCCATTAATGGCCCATATAGTTAAAACAACCAGAGAAAACAAATTCCAAAAGTCTCCCCATTTGCTAGTCTGAGTAGGAGAAAAGTGGGGAAGTCAAAGTTTTTATGGAATTACTTACACTGATGTTTTTAACCTTGTGCTGTGCCGTACTAAGTCACTTAGTCGTATCGGACTCTGTGTGACCCTATGGACTGTAGCCCGCCAGGCTCCTCTGTCCTTGAGAGCCTTCAGGCAAGAATACTGGAGTGAGTTGCCATACCCTCCTACAGGGGATCTTCCTGACCCAGACAACTGGTCTTTAACTCTCCTGCCTTGACAGGTGGGTTCTTTACCACTAGCGCCACCTAACCTTACTTGTATTGAAGTAAGGTTAACATCCATGAAAAAAAAAGGTTGGGTTGCTATTTGGTGTAGGAAGGGAATAGAATCAGGAAAAGAAACAGTCTGCTCAGCCAGCCCTGATGGTCATCTTGAGTGCTTAGATTGCAAAATGACATCTGTGGCCACTTGACAGTAAAATCATCGGTGTTTTTGTTAAGGCAGCTAAGAATGGAGCAGCAGGCGTGGAACTGGACCTTGAGTTTACTTCTGACGGGATTCCTGTCTTAATGCACGATAGCACAGTAGATAGGACGACTGATGGCACCGGTCGATTGTGTGATTGACATTTGAACAAATTAGGAAGCTTAATCCTGCAGCAAATCACAGATTAAGGTAAGTGGTGTATTGTCACCTAAACATATCTTTCAGCTTGTGTTGGAGATCACATAAAGACGCTGGCACCTTCTAATTCTGCTCCAGGAGAGTTGTTTTGTTATGTTTTGTTTTCTACTATATACAGGTTTCCCAAGTAACAAGCACGTGCCAGGAACAACAGAAATAAGATGTTTTTCATCTTTTCCCACTGAGGCCAAATTTGATTCAGAATTGTTCTCAAGACAATACTCTAACATGGCAATTACTTTGTACTGTCATAAATGTATATGTGTGTGTGTATGTATATCAGAGCTAGTCCTGTTAGATGTTCCAGAAGAAAAGGGTTCTATGATCAAATAAGATCAACACTATATACTTTAGATGTTTCCCTTAGAGATACATCTGTCATTGTATCCCTGTCAATTCTTATTCAATTTAGTGTTTCTCAAACGTATGTGACCACAAAACCCATGCCCATCCCACCATTAACAACTATATAAAAACCTTGGAATTGGTATACTGGATAATTTACTTTGTAATGTGACTATTTAAATTCCTTTCCTCTTGTCTTTGTAATACTGAAAAATGTGTTCTTACTGTAATTCATGTTATATCAATTCTCTGGTAAATTTATTTGTGATTAAGTTATAGTCCTCCCCACAAGATGGCTTGGACTTTCTTTTCCTTGGAACTGAAAGAAAAAGTCAGCCAAAGGAAGTCATACTTTAGAAAGATTGATAACATTTGAAAGTTGAGTCAGGGCTGCTGAAATTGCTGTCTGCTAGTACAGTTACTTCGTTGCTCTGCCAAAGGGGAGGGAAAGGCTGGTTTCCATATTACAGTGATGTAGCTATTAAGATGTGGAGAAGGCAGTGGCAACCCACTCTAGTACTCTTGCCTGAAGAATCCCATGGACAGAGGAGCCTGCTGGGCTGCAGTCCATGGCGTCACATAGAGTCAGACACGACTGAGCGACTTCACTTTTCACTTCATGCATTAGAGAAGGAAATGGCAACCCACTCCAGTGTTCTGGCCTGGAGAATCCCAGGGACAGGGGAGCCTGGTGGGCTGCTATCTATGGGGTCGCAGAGTCAGACACGACTGACGCGATTTAGCAGCAGCAGCTATTAAGATGTAAAGTTCAAAGTCAACACTTAAAGCAAAAATGCTTAGATAAGTTATCTTTTTTAAAACCAAGATCTTAACGCTGGAATAATGTGGTTGAATTAGCATATGTTAAATCATGTAGACTGAAATTTCATTACGTGAGAACAGCTGGTTTCTTGTGTGTCAGGCACTTAAATTTCCTTTTCTTTAAAAAAAAATTATGTATTTGAAAATTATTTTTTAAAGTTGCACTTAAATGTACAACAATACAGTTAACAGATGTATATGTATTGCTAGGAATTTTTCCTGCATCAGACTCTATTGGGGAAGTCACAGTCTTAAAACTAAGTCTCTGAGTTCTCCAAAGATGGCATATACTCTGCCCTTTAAAGTTACTAATTACAAATCCAGCGAATGCCTGAAAAGTAATTGATTTTTATTGTTGCTGATCTTTGGCCTAGCATATCTTTAATTTGGTTTAAGAAGATATAGTAAATTGTCCTTGGACTTTGGGATGGTTAGAGAAAGGAAGTTGGTGAAAACACTCTTCCTTTGGTTGGGAGACCTTTGTCAGATGTCTGTTTTCATTTAATTTCAATCTTTTCTTTTTTCCTACATTGTACTATTCCTTCCTCTCTTGTAGGAATGATTTCCCTAATGAAAAAATCCCTACCCTAAGAGAAGCTGTTGCAGAGTGCCTAAACCATAACCTCACAATCTTCTTTGATGTCAAGGGCCATGCATATAAGGTACAGTTTATTCCATAGGCTTCTCTTTTGAAAATACCTCTTTATTTGCTAGTCTCTTTCAAAATTAATTGTAAGTTTTCTTATTTATATTTTCTTCTTAAATTATTTTTACAAATTGTGTTTGTGTAATGCAAGTTTACAAAGCAAAAATCCACACTTCAAGGAAGCAGTAAAGTATGGAATCTTTTAACCTTTTAAACTTTGATGGAGCTATTTAATTCCTCCTACTCAACAACTAGCATGAAATAGAAGAGCCAGGTTTCTCTTACTTGGATAAAACATTCACAAAAGATATTAAATAAACAGTAAAGAGGCACTTTTTGAATAGACCACTCTAGTAACCTCATAAAAAGAACTTCAGAAGTTGAAAAGGAGACCGGTTGGATCTGGCTGATAAGAGTCTTAGAGAGCCTGTGGACTGAATTTAAAGAAAGCTCCTGTATTTAAGGCTTCTGATACCTAAGAGGATATTTATCTTCTACAAAGATTTGCCCCTTTTGTATGATTTCTGTCCCTTATGTATAGTTTTTGGTTTTTTTTTTTTTAATTGGCTGTACTTGGTCTTCGTTACTGTGTACAGGCTCTCTCTAGTTGCAGCGAGCAGGGGCTACTCTTCATTGCGGTACTCGGACTTCTCATTGCAGTGGCTTCTCTTGTTGCAGAGCACAGGTTCTAGGTGCACAGGCTTAGTTGCTCAGTAGCCTGTGGGATCTTCCTGGACCAGGGAAGATGGTAGACTATGTCCCCTGCATTGACAGGCAGTCTTAACCTCTGGGCCACCAGGGAAGTCCCCCTTACATATAGTTTTTTATTCTATGACTTGAGTAGTTATACTTATTTACTATAATTTTTTAAAATATGGCATTACATTTCAAATAAGATTTGCGTAACTTTTAGAACATATACTTTTATACATAAAAACACATTATTGCAGTGGAAATCAATGGGAAAATATGGTTCATATTATGTTTGTTCTCTTAACTTTTCAAGTACAAATACATTTTTCTGCATTTATACAACTGGGGTATTTTCCCCCAGTGATAATTACTATCAGTTATGACCAGCTAGGGGCTCCCCAGGTGGCTCAGTGGTAAAGAATCCACCTGCCAAAGCAGGAGACACGGGTTTGATTCCTGGGTCAGGAAGATCCCTTGGAGAAGGAAATGGCAACCTACTCATTATCCTTGCCTGTGAAATCCTGGAGAGTTCTAATGATACCAACTTTTATTAAAAATAAAAAACGTTGAAAACAATTTTTATTTAAAATAGAAAGTAATTGTTAAAACCTGAAATAACGAACCTCTAACTTAAGTACAATAAACTCCCATTTTTGAAGAAAGAGGAGAAGGGTGCTCTGGCTAATTTATTATTTTGGTAAACTGATGGTTCTCTATATTTAGGTTTTTCAGTCAGTCTGCATCAGAACCACCAGGAATACATATTGAAAATACAAATTCCTAGGCCACCCCACTCAGAGGTTAAATCCTAAAAACGGCTCATGGGCTCAAGGAACATGTATTTTTAATGGGCACCTTAGGTTTTTTGATGATATGGCCCACGTTTCACCCACAGCGTACTGACCTTCTTGCTTATTTTCTTAGACTAAGGAGGGGTGAGGGAGGAGAAGAAATTTTGTTTTTTAATCCAGGTATTGCCGTTTGAGCTTTCTGGCTGGGTGTTCATAGATGGTTTGGGCAGCTTTGAATAGAACATAGTGATCTAATTCACCAAGACGGGGATATAAAGAAACAGGTGTGAGCAGCAAATTGGAGATGCAGTATAGGAGCAAGATCACAGGCGTTGGAGATCATGACTAAACTGTCACTTCCTACAGTGTAATGTTAACCTAGATCGGGTTCAGTTTCCTTGTGGGCAAAGAGGGAACAACATAAGAAATGACCATGTAAGGTCATTATGAGAATTAGAATAAGAATCCAGATGGAACATCACACACAGTGCGTGTTGGTTGAAAATGACTTCAGCTCTCTAGTGCATACTTTGTGATATTAGTGAAGGGAAGCATGACATGAATAATTTCTTTCTTATTTTTTGTATTGCATTTCATTGCTTATATTTGGTTATAGGTTAAATGTGATTTTCCAAAAATTAGTGTTATTTCAAAAATTATGATGTAACAGCATTACAGTCCACTTAACATCTGGACACCTCTGTTGTTAGCTGCTACTGTTGTTCGATGGCAGATCTCTTAATTCAATAAAGGTTACACAATGCCAGTATTTTAATTGTGTCATTTCTTGTCATTTAGTAGCTGGACTGCTACAAAAAGAAACTTATGCTCATCCTGGAAAGAATTGGGAGACTTCCAGCTCTCCCCAGTTTCTCCCTGTCCCATTGCTTCTCCCTCCATGCTGGTGATGGGTGACATTTCCTCTCAGACGTTTCCTCTCTCTGTGGACTGAGAAAATCTATCCTTTCTAGTTCCCAGACTGGTTGACTCCTACTTCAGCCAGGAAAGGCAGAGAGTGATAAGAGTTGTAGGAAAAAAAGGACCTTTCCTAGTGGCTAAACTGGGATATAAAGAAAAGACTTTTAAAGTTTTGCTTGCAGCCTCCACTGGCCTGTAGTCTGCCATATTTTTCCAAAGTATGACAGAAGGAGGTGAGCCTCTCAACAAAATAGTAAAGCAGCTGCTTACTTATCTGCTGGTATGAGTTTAAAATACATCCTAGTGGATAATGCAACCTACCAATACTCCTTTGAACATCCCGATATATTAGTAAACTTCTGATGTAGTTAATAGAGTTGTACTTAATAATACAGTAGTTACTGGATGGGACTACATTTTAATAGATTTTAAATACATGAATCTCTCTGTTTTACAGGCTACTGATGCTCTAAAAAAAGTATATATGGAATTTCCTAAACTATACAATAATAGTATCGTCTGCTCTTTCTTGCCAGAAGTTATCTATAAGGTAAAATTCTCGGTTTTTGTTGTATGTAATATTATGTTAGTTGGTGGTGATAATAGCAATGGACTAAATAAGCATATGATAGATGCCTGTTAAACTGAACTGAATCAATTAAAGAGACCCCTCTTTTAAATTAACAAAAATTTGGGAAGGGGACTGTACTTGGACCCCGTTTTAAAGTACCTTGATTCCTTTTCGCTCCTTCTTCAATGTTTATAAGGGCTTCCCTGGTGGCTCAGAGGTTAAAGTGTCTGCCTGCAATGTGGGAGACCTGGGTTCAGTCCCTGGTCAGGAAGATCCCCTGGAGAAGGAAATGGCAACCCACTCCAGTATTCTTGCCTGGAGAATCCCATGGACAGAGGAGCCTAGTAGGCTGCAGTCCATGGGGTTGCAAAGAGTCAGACACGACTGAGCGACTTCACTTTCACTTTATGTTTATAACTCTTTCAGATTACTTTGGTAAGCATTCTCAGAAAGAATTATATATCCCTGCATCTTACTAAGTAACAGCAGAATAGACCTTTTAAAAAAATGTGTTACTTATAACAAACAATTTAAAATATGCCTTAATTGGAAGTATGTAGATGGTAGAGCGAGCCCTCCTTTAATAATAATCTTTGTTTCACCCATAATCCCATTTATCCCCAGTGTTATTTGGAAGCAGATTCCAGACATTTCATCCATAAAAATTGCATTAAATAACTTTAAAAAACATAATCATGATATCATTATCCCATCTAAAACCATTAATAGGAAGTCCTAAAGATCATCAAATATCCAATGAATAAATTTTCATTTGTTTCACAAATATCATAGTTTTGGGTTTTTTGTTTGTTTGTTTGTTTGTCTTTACAAATTATTAATTTGAATCAGGACCCAAATAAGAACTTCATGTTTAGAATTTAAATCTTAAAACCTGTAAATTTTGTGCCCCCCACCCCCCCACCCCCGCCTTGTGATATATTTATTGAAGAAACCAGAATGTTTTGTAGAGTTTATTTACCAAAGTCTGGATTTTGCTAATTATGCCATGACATAATTGAACACATTGTCTCCTCTGTACATTTCCTGTAAGTTGGTAGTGATGGCTATAAATCAGATTAGGTTTAATTATTCTTGGCAAGGTAATTTAAGTGAGGGTCTTTTTCCATCAGGAGTTACATAATGACTTACTGACTTGTGTTGTCAGCAGCTGCTGTTGGTTGATATCAGTGGCCAGTTCTGGCAATTTACTAGCAGTTGTAAAATATCAATATTTTAAGTCTGTCATATGTTCTTCATGTATTAGCTAGATTAGGGGCTTCCCTGTTGCTCAGCTGGTAAAGAATCTGCCTGCAATGCAGGAGACCCTGGTTTTATTCCTGTGTTGGGAAGATCCCCTGGAGAATGGATAGACTACCCACTCCAGTATTCATGGGCTTCCCTGGTGGTACCTGCAATGCGGAAGACCTGGGTTCAGTCCCTGGATTGTGAAGATCCCCTGGAGGAGGGCATGGCAACCAACTTCAGTATTCTTGCCTGAAGAATCCCCATGGACAGAGGAGCCTGGCAGGCTACATACAGTACATAGGGTCGCAAAGAGTCAGACATGGCTGAGCAACTAAGCACATTAGCTAGGTAGAATTTTTCTGTAGAAAGGAGCTCTCATCTACGATTTAGCTCTCAGTAGCAAATAAATGCTTAATTTTGCCCTTCGTTCACTGGTTTCCAAAACAATGAGTTGGTTCCTCAACAATGGCCAACATAGCATATATTTAAAATTTTACAGTAAGAGTGGAGCCTACTGAGATATAAAGTGTCATTGAAATGAATAGTGTCATGGGGCTTTCAGACATTTGAATCAGTTTCCCAAACTTCCTTAACCACAGACCTTTAAAATATGTGATACGTTTTCCAGAGCAGCATAGAGCACAGACTGAAAGAATTCTATCCGCATCCCCGTCTCTCCGTTGCGCTGTTTTCATCCCTGCCCCCACTTGTCTCTTCTCACATCTCTCAGCCCATTTCCCCACCTTTATACTGTGTTTTAGCCATTTTCGCTAAAAGGATCAAAAACTAACCAGTCCATCTTGAAATGGTCGTGGTTTCATCCTAATTGCATTCTGATTATCTCTAGCCATAGTTTAAATCCATATCCAATTAAAAGTTATTGCTCTTTGTGACATTGTTAAAAATTTGACCCTGAAATTGTAATGTTCTCGTGTAAAGATAGGATTGCAATTCTTTTAGGATTGTGGAGGAAGTGTTCTTGTCTATATTGTATATTTACATCTTTACATCTAACATTATTTTCTCAAAGGATGTATGATAGAGTATTTAGTAGACATGGGGGAGCATACTATCCATGACCTCCTCGTTCAGAAACAAGTACATTGGCTAAATAGAGCAAATGAGAGGTATTAGAGTTAAGATGTGATTATGGCTTTCTTTCCCCAAATTTCTTTTCAGATGAGACAAACAGATCAGAATGTAGTAACAGCTTTAATTCATAGACCTTGGAGCCTTAGCCACACAGGAGATGGGAAACCACGCTTTGAATCTTTCTGGAAACAGTCTATGTTTGTGGCATTGGACATTTTGCTCGATTGGAGTATGCATAATATCTTGTGGTACCTGTGTGGAGTTTCAGCTTTCCTCGCACAAAAGGATTTTATATCCCCGTAAGTTGGAAGATTTATCTTCTCCTGACACATTTCCTGAATGATGTTCTTGGAAAAGGAGGATTAACAGTGGACACCTGCATTGGTTCCCACCACAGAGCCAGCCATGCCTTTATTAAATTGGAATTCCATTAGCTGCTTAGGTGGGAAGAGTTCAGGCCTATTTCACTGTCTCCAAAAGATACTGATCAATTATTCTTGTATTTTAGTGCATTTTAAAGAAATAGTGTCAAACTATGACAACAGAAACAGAGAAATTGTATTTCCTTGTGATTGGCTCCCTTTAAAAACCAACACAGGATCCAGGGAAGACTTTTTGTGGGCACCTGCCTCATCTCTCCTAGCTTTCGTACAGGCTCCACTCCATTGCTTCTGAGAAACTTTCCATTCCCTAAACTGTTAGCATTCTCTGAATCTGTTTTGGCAGTTTTATGGCTGTGTATTTCAGATGGTTATAGTTTTTAAGTTTTATGTTATTTCAGGCATGCATGCATTCAGTTCAGTAGATAATTGGTGTATGCCTGTGATATTACAAGGTCCTGTATGAAGAAGCTGATGATGGCTGTGGTGAAAAAAAGGAAGCCATAGCCTGCCCTCATGGAGTTTATAGTCAAGAGGAAGAGAGAGATGCTAATCAAAAACAACCCAATAAATATTAAATTACAGCTAAGATAAATGCTATGTAGGAGAGACGGTGCATGTATACTGTTCAATTTCTCCTAGTAAAGGAGTCAGGGAAAACATCCCCATGGAAGTAACAGCTAAACAACTAAGCTAAGATCTGAAGGGAATTGAGGAGGGTAGGGGTCGAGATCCAAGTTGGGGGGAAAACGTGCCAAAGTGTTGTGGCAGGAGAGAGCCTGTTTCTTGCAAGGAATTGGACAAAAAATCAGTTCACACACAGAAAAGAATACCGCACAGAAAAGAAAGAGAGAATGTCGCGTAAGATGAGGCCAAAGAAACAGGTGAGGCTAGGCCACTGCTTAGAGCCTCCAATAGGGGCACGTGGCAGCAAGGGATGGCTTTTAGGAGGTGGCTGAAGTGTTTAAAGCTGCGGCAGTGTCGGGGAGGCACTCATGCTGGGCTTGAAACAGTCTGGCTGCAGTGCAGAGACCGGTTAAGAGGCTCCTCCTGGGTGCTGTTAGTCCTCAGTGAATATCGTACTTAGAGACCATTAGAGATTTCTGGGACATTTGGCATTATTCTAATGGTTGATTTTTCTTCTTTCTCCAGGGACTATGTGAAGAAGTGGTCAGCTAAAGGCATTCAGGTTGTTGGTTGGACTGTTAATACTTTTGATGAAAAAAGTTACTACGAATCTCATCTTGGTTCCAGCTATATCACTGACAGCATGTTGGAAGACTGCACACCTGAATTCTAGACTTCCCCCGCAGGGAGGAAACATAGTTAGAGAAACTGTGGGCTTCACACAGGGACATCAATAAGCCCAAGCCCTTGAGGGATCGGGCGGCTCACATAAGCAATAGTCGTAACTGGGTTTTTACCTGAACGAAAGCAAAACCCAGTGTAGCCACCGTGCTCCATGGAATGCCTGAGTTCAAAAGTGATGCTCTTCAAAGTCTGGGTCTGCAAAAAGGCACAACACTCCTGCCCTGACTTAGAGGAGGCACACTTCAAGACCCAGAGAAGATAAGCACAGATTGTGTTGTGCAATTTGGGGGTGCAGATGCAAATGCATGGGAAATGCATGCTCACCGGAGTAGACATTTTAAAACTTGACACACTTATGTAATTATTTAAGATGTTTGTATCTAGCTACATTATCAATGTACTGTAGACATCAAACTTGTGACCATACTAATAAAGTCATTAAAAGGAACACTAAGGGAAAACCATGTACCAAGCATCATATCCTGACCTGGAAAATCTAGGGGAGCTGCTGTTGCCAGTCCAGTGACCAGGGCTGCTGATGAGACGTTGTTGTTCGCTTCCTGAGTCGTGTCAGACTCTTGTGACCCCATGGACTGTAGTGACCCCATGGACTGTAGTCTACCAGGCTTCTCTGTCCGTGGGATTCTCCAGGCTTCTCTGTCCGTGGGATTCTCCAGGCAAGAGTCCTGGAGTGGGTTTCCATTTCCTTCTCTAGGGAATCTTCCAAACCCAGGGATCGAACCCAGGTCTCCTGCATTGCAGGCAGAGTCTTTACTGCCTGAGCTATAAGGGAAGCCAAATGATAGGGAAGAAAATGAAAATGGTAGGGAAGTCTTGACACTAGTCTGAGGAATTGTTGATGGTATCTAGAAATAAGAGCTTAAAACCACTAGGGGGCAGAGTTGTACCCTTTCAAGCTACTCTTAACCACAGTTCAGACAACTGGAAGAAACTTCAGGAACATCTAGGCTTAGCCTTGTTTTACAGATGAGAAAAGTAAAATCTGTGGAAGGGAAGGGTCCCAGAAATGACGGCTGGTGACGTAGAGCCTGATCTCATGATAAAATTCCTTGTTTACTATTTATGAGTAATTTTAGTGGTTTAATGTGCATTATTAGCCTTCACAAAAATCTTAAAGAGATATTAACCTCTTTTTACTGATAAGGAAATTGAGGCACTTACCCAGGATCTCACATTCCTTGGTGTAATTGCTACTCAAATCCAGGTCAGTCAGTTCAGAGAACCACTCACTCTGTCTACCTTTATAACAGAGCCCTTGATTCCCAGGCCTGCACTTTCCCATGTGAGCTCGCAAGCATCACATTGTGAACTTAAGTAGCAATATTAAAATGAAGTTGAGTAAAAATTGCAAAGTTCTCTCTCTACCTCCCTCCCTCCCCCACTCCACCCCCTTTTCATTTCCATCAGCCTTGATCACAGGCCAACAGCTTCGTCATGACTTCCCTCCTGAATCCTAATTGGTCCCCAGCCTCACACATGCAGCAGCAAGGCCATCAGCCCACACAGCTAGATGGTGGTGAGAAGCAGACTGATTATTGCTATAGTTGGTGTTGGCAGGAGGGCAGTAAATCACACTTGAGATGTTTACAAATGAATTTTCTTGAATTTTAAAATAACAAAGATCCAGTGACTGGAACATATCTAAGCTGCATGACCTGCATGCCAAGTTATGACTGAAAGTGAAAAGAAGAGAAAGGGGCCAAAGAAGACCTCTGTGGGCTGAATTTCCCCTTTGGCCTACCTGCAGAGACTTCACAGCAACTGACAGGGAAGGGATTATCTTGGGGCAGTACAGAGTTCACAGCATCGCTTCTGTGGTGTGAAGACCCCTTGAGAGTCAGAGTTTCCTGTCTTGACTTTGGCCCAAATCCATATTGCACTTGACTCAGCCAGGCCCAATTAAGGTGCTCATGGGCCTTGAAGAATGGAGAATTCCAATGAAGAAAGAAGGTGTTAAGTTTGGAAGGCTTAGTAAAGGGGTTAACAGAAGGATTTGGCATCAGATAAATCTGAATTCCTGGTCACTGGGTATATGACCTCTGCAAGTTATATAGCTAGTGTCTTAATTTCATCTCTAAAATAAGGGCAGTATGTATTAGTACTGTGTCAGGGAGTAGCTGTGATTAGAGTGCAGTAAAGTGCTGATGACTAGGATTTATTGACTTACCATCTACTAGACACTGTTTCAGATCCTTTCTGTGTGTCTATTAGAACATCATGAGGTCAGTACCATTATAATCCCAGTTTGCAGTGAAGAAACCCAGGGAAGTTAAGTAACTTGCTTAAGGTCATGCTAGAGAAAGGTTTCAGGCTCAGATTATATAATTCCAGAGCCCCCACTCTAAACCAGGTTTATCCTCTCTGGCCCTTAGCAAGAGCTCAATCATGAGGAACATTCCCAGCACTCCAACGGTGCCTATCGCAGTAGACAATAAAAGTTGAATAGTTTGTGGAATGTCCCAAGTGGAAACTTTCTTGAGGAAACTGGATACAGACCTAGAGTTAGGTAAAGATTTGGGAGTGTAATGATTCATCAGGGTTGACAATGAGCCATCAAAATATAGCATTCTTTCCAAGAAAATCAATAGGGATAAAAATCACATCCTCTGCTGTTCGTTGAACTGCCTTGGATGCTGGAGACAGATAACATACAAGGCTTACTTCAAAAGACGAGAAACACTGCTTGTTTCATTAACCTACTCATTTTCTT
Source organism: Aepyceros melampus (assembly GCA_006408695.1). Classification (NCBI taxonomy): domain Eukaryota; kingdom Metazoa; phylum Chordata; class Mammalia; order Artiodactyla; family Bovidae; genus Aepyceros; species Aepyceros melampus. The sequence goes on from SJXQ01010263.1 coordinate 195,507, forward strand.
ATTTGGAAATTAGTGTCTTCAGTCATCTTGACAAGAATTTCACTAAGTCATAAATACTCTATTAGACATGAATTTCTAAATAACATTGTTTCCTAAAGTGGGACTAATGCTTCAACAGGACAATCAACCATACCTTTGAGGACAAAGAAGGGTGGAAGTTAATGAAGTTCACTCAAGCTTTTAGCATGGAGTGATGTATTATTGAGTTGCTAAGTTGTCATGTCTGGTTCTTTTGCAACCCCATGGACTGTAGCCCTCCAGGCTCCTCTGTCCATGGGTTTTCCCAAGCAAGAATACTGGAGTGGGCTGCCATGCCCCCTTCCAGGGGATCTTCCTGACCCACAGATAGAACCTGCGTCAGGATTCTTTACCACTGACCCACTTTGGGTCAAAGTTATTTGATTTATTTGATCAAAAACACTGAAGATTAATGACCCCGTGTGTTCCTTTATCTAACTTCATTTTCAAATGCTAACAGCAGAAACCAGGTGTTAAGAGGATGGCCATCAGTTGGACAGAGGTTTCCCAAAGAATGCTGTCCTCTGAGACTGAAAAGGGTTCCTGGACCCAACTCCAATGTGTTATGTGTGTGGAGAGTTTCCCACATCAGCAACAGTTTTCAGTCACAGGCAGGATCCTCCAGAATTCAACTCAGTTCTACACAGTCTACCCAGAGACAGATTCCACAGGTAAAGGGCTCAGTCCCAGAAGACCACCTCCATCCACTTCAGACACCAGTTGTAAGCATAAGTTGTTACCTGCACTTCTGACTGACTGGCTATAATGAGGCCTTCCCAGGATCCCCTCCTTGGGTTTGATTAATTTGCTAGAATGGTTCACATGATTCAGGAAAACCTGCTTACTCATTAGATCATGGATTTATTATGAAAGGGTATTAAAGGATACAGACGAAGAGCTACATCCGGCAAGATCTTCCACAAAAGAGCTTCTGTCCTCGCAGAGCTTGGGGCCAGGCACGGGGGCATAGAGAAGTGTTCTGTTTCCCTCACATGGAAGCTCTCCAAAAAGAAGGGCAAAAAGCTATCCTTTTGGGTTTCTAAGACAAGCTCATTACATAGTTGCATATTTGCGTGCTCAGTTGCTTTAGTCGTGTTTGACTCTTTGCAACCCTATGGACTGTAGCCTGCCAGGCTTCTCTGTCCATGGGATTCTCCAGACAAAAATACTGGAATGGGTTGCTATTACCTCGTCCAGGGGATCTTCCCAGCCCAGGATTAAACCCGAGTCTCCTGCACTGCAGGCGGACTCTTTACCGCTGAGCCACCTGGGAAGCCCAATGTTTAACTAAATCACTGGCCAATGCAGTTGATTCGACCTCAAGCTCCTCTCCCCTCCCCAGAAATCAAGGGAGTCAGGAGTGAAAACTCCAACTCTGTAATCATGTGGTTGGCTCCACTGACAACTCACCCCCAACCTTAGGTGCTTTCCAAAAGTCACCTCATTCACAGAGCAAAAAGATATTACTCAGTACTCAGGAGATTCCAAGAGTTTGGGGAGATTGAAGCCAGAAACTATAGACAAAGGCCAAATGTTGTTGTTGTTGAGTCGCTATGTCTTGTCCAGTTCTTCGTGATCCTGTGAACTGCAGCATGCCAGGCTTCCCTGTCCTTCACTATCTCCCTGAGTTTGCTCAAACTCATGTCCATTGAGTTAGTGATGCCATCCAACCATCTCATCCTCTATTGTCCCCTTCTCCTCTTGCCCTCAATCTTTCCCAGCATCAGGGTCTTTTCCAATGAGTGAGCTCTTCAAGAAACCCAAGTAAGATGGTAGGTGTTGCCAAGAGGGAATCAGAGGGCAGACACACTGAAACCATACTCACAGAAAACTAGTCAATCTAATCACACTAGGACCACACCCTTGTCTAACTCAATGAAACCAAGCCATGCCTGCGGGGCAACACAAGTTGGGTGGGTCATGGTGGAGAGGTCTGACAGAATGTGGTCCACTGAAGAAGGGAAGAAGGGAATGGCAAGCCACTTCAGTATTTTTGCCTTGAGAACCCCATGAACAGTATGAAAAGGCAAAATGATAGGATACCAAAAGAGAAACTCCCCAGGTCATTAGGTGCCCAATATGCTACTGGAGATCAGTGGTGAAATAACTCCAGACAGAATGAAGGGATAGAGCCAAAGCAAAAACAATACCCAGCTGTGGATGTGACTGGTGATAGATGCAAGATCCGATGCTGTAAAGAACAGTATTGCATAGGAACCTGGAATGTCAGGTCCATGAATCAAGGCAAATTGGAAGTGGTCAAACGAGATGGCAAGGGTGAATGTCGACATTCTAGGAATCAGCAAACTGAAATGGACTGGAATGGGTGAATTTAACTCAGAGGACTATTATATCTACTACTGTGGGCAGGAATCCCTCAGAAGAAATGGAGTAGCCATCATGGTCAACAAAAGAGTCCGAAATGCAGTACTTGGATGCAATCTCAAGAACGACAGAATGATCTCTGTTCGTCTCCAAGGCAAACCATTCAATATCACAATTATCCAAATCTATGCCTCAACCAGTAATGCTGAAGAAGCTGAAGTTGAACGGTTTTATGAAGACCTACAAGGCCTTTTAGAACTAATACCCAAAAAAGATGTCATTTTCATTATAGGGGACTGGAATGCAAAAGTAGGAAGTCAAGAAACACCTGGAGTAACAGGCAAATTTGGCCTTGGAATGCAGAATGAAGCAGGGCAAAGACTAATAGAGTTTTGCCAAGAAAATGCACTGGTCATAGCAAACACCCTCTTCCAACAACACAAGAGAAGACTCTACACATGGACATCACCAGATGGTCAACACCTAGAAGCTGAAGTTGAACGGTTTTATGAAGACCTACAAGATCTTTTAGAACTAACACCCAAAGAAGATGTCCTTTTCATTATAGGGGACTGGAATGCAAATGTAGGAAGTCAAGAAACACCTGGGTAACAGGCAAATTTGGCCTTGGAATGCGGAATAAAGCAGGGCAAAGACTAATAGAGTTTTGCCAAGAAAATGCACTAGTCATAGCAAACACCCTCTTCCAAAACACAAGAGAAGACTCTACACATGGACATCACCAGATGGTCAACACCGAAATCAGATTGATTATATTCTTTGCAGCCAAAGATGGAGAAGCTCTATACAGTCAACAAAGACAAGACCGGGAGCTGACTGTGGCTCAGATCATCAACTCCTTATTGCCAAATTCAGACTTAAATTGAAGAAAGTGGGCAACACAACTAGACCATTCAGGTATGATCTAAATCAAATCCCTTATGATTATACAGTGGAAGTGAGAAATAGATTTAAGGGTCTAGATCTGATAGATAGAGTGCCTGATGAGCTATGGAATGAGGTTCGTGACATTGCACAGGAGACAGGGATCAAGACCATCCCCATGGCAAAGAAATGCAAAAAAGCAAAATGGCTGTCTGGGGAGGCCTTGCAAATAGCTGTGAAAAGAAGAGAGGTGAAAAGCAAAGGAGAAAAGGAAAGATATAAGCATCTGAATACAGTTACACCTGAGCCTATGTTAACTCTTGGTAGACTCTTATATAAACTTAAGCAAGGAGGCTGGTTGCCAGAGGAACCAACCATGTAGTTAGAAGGTTAAAACTTTCAGCTGGCCCCCTCCACCTTTGGAGAGGGGTGAGAGGGCTGAAGACTGAGTAAATCGCCAGTGACCACTGATTTAATCAGTCATGCCTATGTAATGGAAACTATGAAGGTGAAAGTGAAGTCACTCAGTTGTGTCCGACTCCTTTCAACCCCATGGACTGTAGCCCACTAAGCTCCTCCATCCATGGAATTTTCCAGGCAAGAGTACTGGAGTGGGTTGCCATTTCTTTCTCTAGGGGATCTTCCCAACCCAGGGATCGAACCCAGGTCTCTCTCATTGCAGGCAGACGCTTTACCATTTGAGGCACCAGGGAAGCCCTGGAACCTCTATAAAAACCCCTAAACAAAACACTTTGGGGAACTCCCAGGTTAGCTAACACTTCAAGGTTCTGGGAGGTTCACACACCTGAAAAGGACATGGAGACTCCATGGTCCTTCCCCCATACCTTGCCCTATGCATCTCTTCCTTTTGACTCTTTTTTTGATGTATCCTTCACTTCTTTCTAAGTAAAAGAAAGAGGAGGAAAAAGGAAAAGGACTAGGAACAGAAGTACATAACCCAAATAGCTCTCTATATATTAATGAAATTTGAAGTTATAGTTAAAAAATATCCATGGGAGAAAGTTTCAGTTCCAGATGGACTTGCTAGTGAATTAAACCAAATATTTAAGAAGAATTAGCACCAACTCTTCATGTGTGTGTGTTAATTCGCTTCAGTCGTGTCTGACTCTGTGCGACCCTGTGGACTATAGCCCACCAAGCTCCTCTGTCCTTGGGATTCTCCAAGCAAAAATACTGGAGTGGGTTGCCATGCCCTCCTCCAGGGAATCTTCCTGACCCAGGGATGAACCCGAGTCTCTTACATCTCCTGCACTGGCAGGCGGGTTCTTTACCACTCAGTTCAGTTCAGTAGCTCAGTCATGTTCAACTCTTTGTGACCCCATGGACTGCAGCATGCCAGGCCTCCCTGTCCATCACCAACTCCCAGAGTTTACTGAAACTCATGTCCATTGAGTCGGTGATGCCATCCAACCATCTCATCCTCTGTCATCCCTCTTCAGGACTGATTTCCTTTAGGATGGACTGGCTGGATCTCCTTGCAGTCCAAGGGACTCTCAAGAGTCTTCTCCAACACCACAGTTCAAAAGCATCAATTCTTCAGCGCTCAGCTTTCTTTATAATCCAACTCTCACGTCCATATATGACTACTGGAAAAACCATAGCTTTGACTAGATGGACCTTATTGGTAAATTAATGTTTCTGCTTTTTAATATGCTGTCTAGGTTGGTCATAACTTTTCTTCCAAGGAGCAAGTGTCTTTTAATTCCATGGTTGCAATCACCATCTGCAGTGATTTTGGAGCCTCCAAAAGTAAAGTCAGCCACTGTTTCCACTGTTTCCCCATCTATTTGTCATGAAGTGATGGGACTGGATGCCATGATCTTCGTTTTCTGAATGTTGAGCTTTAAGCCAACTTTTTCACTCTCCTCTTTCATTTTCATCAAGAGGCCCTTTAGTTCTTCTTCACTTTCTGCCATAAGGGTGGTGTCATCTGCATATCTGAGGTTATTGATATTTCTCCCAGCAATCTTGATTCCAGCTTGTGCTTCCTTCAGCCCAGTGTTTCTCATGATGTACTCTGCATATAATTTAAATAAGCGGGGTGACAATATACAGCCTTGATGGACTCCTTTCCCTGTTTGGAACCAGTCTGTTGTTCCATGTTCAGTTCTAACTGTTGCTTCCTGACCTGCATACAGATTTCTCAAGAGGCAGGTCAGGTGGTCTTCATAAACTTTTCATAAACTCTTCCAAAAATAGAAAAGGAAAGACACTTCCAAACTGGCTCTCTGAGGCCAATATTGTCTGAAACCAAAGCCAAAGACATTACAGTAAAATAAAACTAAATGCCAACTTTTGTTATTGTTTAGTCACTAAGTAATGTCCAACATTTTTGCAACCCTGTGAACTGTAGCCTGCCAGGCTCCTCTGTCCATGCAATTTCCCAAGCAAGAATACTGGAATGGGTTGCCATTTCCTTCTCCAGGGCACCGTCCCAACCCAGGATCAAACTCAGGTCTCCTGCATTTTCAGGCAGGTAGGTTCTTTACCACTGAGTCTGCAGGGAAGCCCAGTGAACCAAATCCAGTAATCTATAAAAAGGATTATACTCCATGACTGTGTGCAATTTATCCCAGGAATTCAATATTGGGTTAACATCCAAAAATCAATCAATGTAATATACCATATTAATTGGCTTTTTTTTTTTTTTTTTGGCTGCACCAGGTTGCATGCCAGATCTTAGTTCTCTGACCAGGGGTGCGACCATGCCCTCTGCAGTGGAAGCACAGATTCTTAACCACTGGACCACTAGGGAAGTCTATAATTGATTAAAATTTTTAAAATACATGATCATTTCAACAGACTCAAAAAGAGCACTTGACAAAATCTAATATCCCTTGTGGCTCAGCTGGTAAAGAATCTGCCTGCAATGTGGGAGACCTGGGTTCTATTCCAGGGTTTGGAAAATGTCCTGGAGAAGGGAAAGTCTATCCACTCCAGTATTCTGACCTAGAGAATTCAATGGACTGCATAGTCCATGGGGTCGCAAAAAATTGGACATGACTGAGAGACTTTCACTTTCAATACTTTTTCATTATAAAAGCACTCATCAAACAAGGAATGCAAAGAAAGTTCTTCAACCTGATAAAAGCAGCATATAAAAACAACACAGCTAACATCACAGTTCAGTGGGAAAGATTGAATGCTTTTTCCCTAAGATCAGGAACAAGATAAAAATACCCATTCTCAGCATTTATATTGAACATGGAAATTAGGCAAGAAAAAATAATGAAAAGCATCTATGTTGGAGTGGAAAAAATAAAATTACTTTATTCACAAATGACATGCTACTAAAACTAATAAATTAGCTTAGCAACATTGTAGATTACAAGATCAATATGCAAAAATCAATTTTATTTCCATATGGTATCAATGACCAATCAAATACTGAAACAAAAATATTTACAATAGCAACTAAAAATAAGATAAGCTAAGAGAAAATTTTAACAAACTGTGTGAAGGACTTGTGCACTGAAAACTATAAAATGTTATTGAGATGATTAAATCAACAAATGAAGAAATAGAGCCCTTGTTAATTGGTCAGAAGACTCAATATTACTAAGACATCAGGTATTTCCAAGTTGGTCTACAGATTCAGAACAATCCCAATCAATAACCCATCAGGGTTTTTGGTTTTTTTTTTTTGTAGAAACTGACAATATGGTTTTTATTTTTATTATTTTCTATCACAAGTTCTTTTAATACTCTTTAAACTTAATTGAACATGCCACTTTCTTCTCAGCAAACAACTACAAGTTCATTATCTGATGAATAGACACAATGTAAATGAAATCTGTTAAAATGACTTCATCATTGATGTACCATCATTATCACTTCCAAAATATTCTAAGTTTTTTGAGCTTAGATAATAAATTACCACTTGTGCTTTACCAAATACTCAGTTCAATTTATGATTGTACCAGGATACTTCTACTCTATATTATTTCTGGGGAAAAATTTGTATTGTTATCCTAAAAATTAATTAGTCCATTTTGACATACATCTTTAGAAATATTAAAAATTGTTTCAATAGAAAAGTTTGTCTTGAAACACCTTAGATATTTTCCTATTTAGTAATTTTTTCCTTTTTTTAATTAGTTTATTTTAATTGGAGACTAATTATTTTACAATATTGTAGTGGTTTTTGTCATACATTGACATGAATCCATCATTGGAAAAGACTCTGATGCTGGGAGGGATTGGGGGCAGGAGGAGAAGGGGACGACAGAGGATGAGATGGCTGGATGGCATCACCGACTCGATGGACATGAGTTTGAGTGAACTCCAGGGTTGGTGATGGACAGGGAGGCCTGGCGTGCTGCAATTCATGGTGTCGCAAAGAGTCAGACACAACTGAGTGACTGAACTGAACTGAACTGACATGAATCCACCACGGGTGTACATGTGTTCCCCATCCCACCTCCCACCTCCCTCCCCATCCCATCCCTCAGGGTCATCCCAGTGCACTGGTCCTGAGCACCCTGTCTCATGCATTGAACCTGGACTGACAATCTATTTCACATATGGTAATATACATGTTTCAATGCTATTCTTTCAATTCATCCCACCCTCACCTTCTCCCACAGAGTCCAAAAGTCTGTTCTTTACATCTGTGTCTCTTTTGCTGTCTTTCCTATAGGGTTATCGTTGCCATCTTTCTAAATTCCATATATGTGTTAATATACTGTATTGGTGTTTTTCTTTCTGACTTACTTCACTCTGTATAATAGGCTCCAGTTTCATTCACCTCATTAGAACTGATTCAAATACCTTCTTTTTAAATAGCTGAGTAATATTCTATTGTGTATATGTACCAAAGCTTTCTTATCCATTCATCTGCTGATGGACATCTAGGTTGCTTCCATGTCTTAGCTATTATAAACAGTGCTGCGATGAACATTGGGGTACATGTGTCTCTTTCAATTCTGGTTTCCTTGGTGTGTATGCCCAGCAGTGGGATTGCTGGGTCATATGGCAGTTCTATTGCCAGTTTTTTAAGGAATCTCCACACTGTTCTCCATAGTGGCTATACTAGTTTGCATTCCCACCAACATTGTAAGAGGGTTCCCTTTTCTCCACACCCTCTCCAGCATTTATTGCTTGTAGACTTTTGGATAGTAGCCATTCCAACTGGCGTGAAATGATACCTCATTGTGGTTTTGATTTGCATTTCTCTGATAATGAGTGATGTTGAGCATCTTTTCACGTGTTTGTTAGCCATCTTTGGCCCATTTTTTGATTGGCTTGTTCATTTTTCTGGAATTGAGCTGCATGAGCTGTTCATATAATTTTGAGATTAATTCTTTGTCAGTGCTTCATTTGCTATTATTTTATCCCATTCTGAAGCCTGTCTTTTCACCTTGCTTATAGTTTCCTTCGTTGTGCAAAAGTTTTTAAGTTTAATTAGGTCCCATTTGTTTATTTTTGCTTTTATTTCCATTACTCTGGGAGGTGGGTCATAGAGGATCCTGCTGCGATTTATGTCGGAGAGTGTTTTGCCTGTTTTCCTCTAGGAGTTTTATAGTTTCTGGTCTTATGTTTAGATCTTTAATCCATTTTGAGTTTATTTTTGTGTATGATGTTAGAAAGTGTTCTAGTTTCATTCTTTTACAAGTGGTTGACCAGCTTTCCCAGCACCACTTGTTAAAGAAGTTGTCGTTTCTCTGTTGTATATTCTCAATATGGTTTTTAAATTCCAATGAAAAGACCAACAACTCAATCAAGCTTAGAAAAGAACAAAGTTGCAGGACAAGTGGTGCCTGACTTTGACTTATTGTGAAGCTACAATAATCAAAGCGATGTTGTTTTTGCATAAAAGTAGAAAAATAGATCAATGGAACAGAAATAAAAAGTCCAGAAACAAAACCACACATATATAGACAAATGATTTTTTACAAAAGTGCATAGGCAATTCAGTAGAGCAAGTAGTCTTAACAACAAATGGTTCTGGAAAAATTGAATATCAATATGCAAAAATATTAACTTAAAATGGATTGTAGACCTAAATGTAAAACCTAAAACTATAAAACTTCTACAAGAAAATATTGGAGAAAACAGTTGTGATCTTAGGTTGGATAAAGATTTTTTCAGATATGACACCAATGCACAATCCATAAAAGAACATATTGATAAATTAGATTTTATCAAAGTCAAATAAAAACTTCTTCTCTTTGAAAAACAGTGATAAGGGAATTAAAAGTCAAACAGCAGACAGGGAGAGAATATTTGCAAACCATATATATGATAGAGAGTTTGTACCCAAATATATAGTCCTCAAAACTCAATAACAAGAAAGCAAAAAGCCAAGTTTTGAAAACTGGGCAAACGTTTTGGTAAACTCTTCATCAGAGAAAATATATGCAGGGTTAATAAACACATATAAAAGTGCTAAAAATCACTAGTCACTGGGGAAATGCATATTAAAAGCAAAATGACATGCAACTAGATAGTCATTAGGATGGCTAAAATCAAAAGGCTGATTGAAGTATGTGTTGGCCAGGATGTGAAGAAACAAGAACTCTCATACACAATTGTTAGGTATGTAAATGGGAGAAGCAAACTGGAGAACAATTTGGTAATTTCTTAGAAAGTTAAAAACATAAATCTACAATATGTTTTGACCATTTCACTCCTAGGTATTTATCAGAGAGAAATGAAACCATGTGTTCACACAAGGACTTGTAAACAAAAGGTCATAGTAATTTTATTTGTAATAATCCCAAACTGAAAACTGTAGAGGTTCCATCCACAGATGAGTAGATAAACAAATTGTATTGATAATCTATATTAAAATTATATATATGTATAACTAAATCACTGTGCTATACACCTAAAACTAACACAACAGTGTAAATCAACTATACTTCAATTTAAAAAGAGAAATGCATTTTATTAATGAGTGCTTAAACTTGAACTGATCAAGATGAGAAGAGGTGCATACATTTAAAAAATCATATAATCTGATTTTATTATAAATCATGTTTTTGTAGCCCACATTTTACTTTATTAATTACTTTTTCTACCCACACATGACAGATGAATAATTGAAGACTAGCAACAGATCATCTAATATATCTTAATGTCAGTTTATTATTGAACTACCATTGTTTTTGGTGAGAATATTTAATTTAAAAGGTGACATTTATGTGACGATCATTATGAAAACACTTTAATGTAAATAATATATCATATCACTTGAAATAATGAAAATACAGTATCTTTATCCTTATTCAGATTATACTACTTGAATATGATGTATTTGGATTACATTAATTGTTTTACTGAGCCTTCAGATAGTAATGTCTATCATGTTTAAATCAGCTGGTGAAAGAAAATGTTTTATGAAGAATGGTTCACAATTCGTTTAAAACTTCTAATAAGATAACAGCCTGAATGTTATTTCTGTCGTTTATATGATAGTTTATACAAAAAATTTATAGAAATATAGTATTTAATATTGGGAAGAGCTTAGTAGAAACAGAACATCTCAACTGGTCTGTTTCCTTTTATCAGACAAAATTCTGTAATCTTTTATAGTGTTCATTTCCCTTGGCAGCCAGGAACCAAAAACCTGTATGGATGGAATGATTACTGGTCAGAATTATTTCATTTTGGCTCTAGTACAATTGCTGCATTTGTTTTTCTAAAATTTAAATGTTTTTAATTATCTAAATATTACATGTATAAAATATCTTGTTAATTTTAAAAATTTATAGATAAAAGTAAAGATTCTCCTTATAGCTTACACTAATCCCAGATGGTGACCAAAGTTATCTCTTTAGTTATTGTTCCAGAATGTACCTCTTGGTACATTTGGAGGAAACTTTAGATTCTGAAATATGAGGTCAAATATTTTAAAAACCGATGAATGCTTCCAAATTGCCTTCAGAGTTACTACAATTTATCCATCCATTCATTAATTCATTAAATATATATGTGTGCTGTGTGTGTTATGTGTTTAGTCAATCAGTTGTGTTCAGCTCTTTGCAACCCTTTGGACTGTAGCCTGCCAGGTACCTCTGTCCATGGGATTTTTGAGGCATGATTACTGGAGTGGATTGCTATTTCCTCCTCCGGGAGATCTTCCTGACATACGAATAGAATCTGCATCTCCTGTGTCTCCTGCATTGTAGGCAGATTCTTTACCCTCTGAGTAAACAGGGAAGCCCATTAAAAATATATATATATATTTATTTATTTATTTATTTAAAAAGAAAGAAAGACATTGAGGCTCAAAGAACTTAAGAGACTTTTTCAAGGTCACACATTAATAAGAAGTAAAGAGCCTAGATTTGAGTCTAGGTCTGAGTCTAGGCTCATTGCCAATGTCATCGCATTACTTCTCTTCTTCTCGTCATTTCTCCACTTCCTCCACACATAAGATGCCTTTCCCTCTCTCACATGTATCCAGAGCACATGCACCCTAAGAACTGTTTCTGCTTCCCAACTGTAACCTGAGGACCAGATTCCAATGGCACAGTAGAGGTATGAGATAATCAGATGTTCTGATTTTTCTAACAAAATCAGCTGGATTCCTTTTGACACCCCATAGGTCACACATTAATAAGAAGTAAAGAGCCTAGATTTGAGTCTAGGTCTGAGTCTAGGCTCATTGCCAATGTCATCGCATTACTTCTCTTCTTCTCGTCATTTCTCCACTTCCTCCACACATAAGATGCCTTTCCCTCTCTCACATGTATCCAGAGCACATGCACCCTAAGAACTGTTTCTGCTTCCCAACTGTAACCTGAGGACCAGATTCCAATGGCACAGTAGAGGTATGAGATAATCAGATGTTCTGATTTTTCTAACAAAATCAGCTGGATTCCTTTTGACACCCCATTTCACATCTTGAAACAAAAAGGAGAAAACAGTTTGGCTAGTATAGGATGCACTTCTGAAATGACAACTCTCAAAACACACTATTTTTCTGAAGAGCAAATTGCCACCCCCATTTAAAGCACTGCCTTGGCTCTCCACCTTTGCCATAGTGGCCCAACAGAGAGTCCGATGCAGGAGACCTGTAGATTTTCAAAAGCTTCCCAGCAGATTTTAAGCTGTGGTTTGGGTCACATTTCACAGCGTAAGACGCCTGGTGTGAGGGAGCAGGGTTATGCCTTTCCTGAAGGTGACTTGTAGAAGTCAGCCAGCCTCTCACTTCTTCGAATCCTTTTCCTGTCTCTCCAAAATGATGTGATTCTCAGACTCTATGTGGGACGTTGCTGAGCCTTTTCCCACATCATGCTCACTGTTTTCCACAACCAGACACAAGGTCCTCAAATGCAGAGTCCATGCCTTGCTTGACTTTGTAATCCTTCCTGTGGCTGACCCAATGTCCAGCACATAGTAGGTCTTTATCACATTTGTGATTGCACACTGAATTTTAGATCAAACAAAAAAGAAATCAGATCTTTTTTCAGCTTAAAAAAGTTCTTATCACTTTATAATGATCAGTTTCACTTTGCAAGGTTCATGGAGATGATGGTATTGAAAGAGGGAGGGAAAGGAGGACTTTTGCTGTGACATTGCCTGCCTGAAAGAAAGAAAGTTAGTTACTTAGTCGTATCGCGCTCTTTGTGACCCCATGGACTGTAGCCCACGAGACTCGTCCATGGGATTCTTCAGGCAAGAGTACTGGAGTGGGTTGCCATTTTCTTCTCCAGGGGATCTTCTCAACCCAGGGATCGAATCCAGGTCTCCTGCATTGCAGACAGACACGTTACCAACTGAGCCATCAGGGAAGACTCCCTGAAGCGTGGGTAATACCACTTAGCATTCACATTGTTCATAGTCCAAAATAGTCAGGATGGTTTGAGCTTCAGACCATACCAAAAACAGAAGAAAAGTTATTTATTTATTTATTTTGGCTACACGGCTTGCAAGATCTTAGTTCCCTGACCAGGAATCAAACTCCAGTCCCTGGCAATGAAAGCCCAGAATCCTAACCACTAGAAGTCCCAAATTTTTAAAGTAGGTTACAAAGTTCAGAACAGAACAAAGCTCAAATTAGGTTCTGAAATAAAAGTAGATGACATTTTGGATTTTTTTTGATAGAAAGGGGAATCAGACCAATACTTCACTAAGTAATTTTGACTGTGCTGACAAAAATAACTATCACTGATTTCTGAAGTGGCTGGTATCAACTTTCTGAGTGTGTCTGTATCAGACACTAACTTTCCTTATGATGAAAATCTCTTCTAAAATTGAGAAGGCGGAAATATTCCTTCATTTTCTCTAATAATTTTACTAATAGTTCTTCAAAGAATAGCATTGGTTTAAAATAAAAAAGATATTCAGAGGAAGCCAGCTAAAAGTTCAAACTGCAAAAATGTAACTCCAAAGAAAATATTCATCATCACCAATGTCCATATAATTTCAAGAAATATGAAAATTTCATTCTTCTTTTTGCAGTCAAAATTGCTCACATTGTCAGTGTAAAATTGACTACTTTACAGAGCAAGGACCAGGTTTGTTTGTGTTTTTTTTTTTTTTTTCTTTAAATCGTTTCATCTTCATTTCCTTCTTGAAACAGATGGGAATGCCCCTGATATCTTATAAATGTGATAATTCAAATGGTTAAGGAGAGAGATGGAGACGTATGTCTTTGAACAACAAGTCTAACTCGTCAGAATTGATATTTGTTTCCAGAACACACATACTAAGATTCCCAGCTGGATGGGAACTTGGACATCAGCTTGCTCAACATCCTCATTTCTTCACAAGGAAACTATCTTTGGATAGGCAGTCAATAAAGAGCAACAAAATGTGCCCTTCCAGTTGAATAAACCCCACTGTAATCAGGCTTAGGATGTGAAGTCAAGACATCTGGATAAAAGATAGATAATTTGAATGACTTGCCTATGGGCCCAAACCAAGATCTCATTCCTAGTCCCAGTGAGTAGGTCACTCTTGGCTGGGTCCCCACACATGAGTGTCCAATGCTGTGTCAAAGCCTACAAATGGATCTCTCTAGGCCTCCATGGCTGGGGCAGTGCACACATGTTGGTTTAATGGCCAGATGCTAAGTGCTAGCAGCCCAGTTTTCCAGTATGCTTTGATGCCTGTACCTTCTTGATCCCTAACTGCCACAAATGAAGAAGTTAAACTAAGGGATTCGCTTTTAGTGCTGTTTCTCCATAGTAACAAATGCAAGGGAGGAAATTGACAGAAGTTTGACATTTTCTTGATTGACCTTAATATTCATCACAATGATGAGAAGGTTAATGCATCCAGAGAGATGAAATGCCAGAGACATTTTAAAACATATTGACTCCATGTCAGTCTTTTAAGTTGTTATCATTTTTAAAAACTATAGGCTGTGGCTGCAAAAGAACTAAATAATGAACAATAGCATAAAACAGCAACTTAACGAACTTTGCTTCATTGCCTAAGGTTCATTGATAGAAAATACTAGTGTAATTCAATTATCTGTAAACATGGAAACCAAGACCCAGGGAGGAGAAGGGATTTGCCCAAGTCAATAGCAGAGACAAAACTGGAACCCAGACTTTCAACTAAGCCAGTGCCTTGGAAATCCTCTATATTGGTAAGTCAGCAATGTACACCTTTTTTTCTTAAGGATGTATGAATTGTAGCCCATGGCTCATCAAAATTTATAGAGCCATCAATGCCTGCAATAAAAGACTCAGCTAGATTTCCTTTCTAATGAAAGGATTAAAAACACCATTTGAGAGAACATTGTTTATTTGCAATATCTGCTCCTGTTAAGCTTGATTTAGTGTTTAAGCAGAGAGATCTAATCTCCTACAAATCTCAACAGTAAATAATTCAGGTTCCAAATCAGATAAGGTATGAATTCTACCTCCATATTTGTGTTCCCTTCTCTAATTGACAATATAGCCTTTTGCTGCCATTTATACAGGGAATGAAATGTCTTACCTGTAATCAGATAAACTCTTTGAATTAAATACTGCTCAATTGTCTTCTACTTTGGAGTTTTCTTTATAAACAATCAGAATCCACAATTTCTTAAATTCAAAGAGACATTCATTTTTGTTTGCTGAAGTGTTTTTTTTTCTTTCTTTCTTTATGGAGGTAAAAGAAATCTACAGAGTTCTGAAGTCTTAAGTATAACTGAGCTTTATATATTGAAATTCTAAACACTTAAAGACAATATTAGATATTTGCATGCTGCATGACATACTTGTCTGATTTCCCATGGGCTAATTCAGAGAGCAGAATTTCAATCATTTTCTCATTCTGACTTAAGGCTTTTCACATCAGCAAATATTTCCTAATTACCCTTTCTGAGCAGGGTTCTGTGGTTGACCCAGAGATGAGATGGAAAGGAGCAAGTAGAGGAAGGGGAGAGGTGAACAGGTACAGGGATGATTAAAACCTGTCTTTATCCTCCCATCACTTGTGGTCTAGAAAGAGTATTAAGAGAGGGGCATATGTATTCACTCAGGATGGTCAATGGATGGAGGAAGAGTTTCAGGGCAGAGTTTCATGAAGACCTCCCAGACGAAAGGGGATGGGAACTTGACTTTTTGTAGAAGAATTTCAACAGGCATACCTAAGAGGTTTGAAACAAGAGAGTTTTCAGGTGGAAGGAACAGCAAGAACAATGGTACAGAGGTGGGAAAGGGCAGATGAGACTGGGGACTGAATGGTAATAAGTCCATAAACTTTGATTGACTGTATTTGGTAGGGCTCATGAATGCAAAAAAGCCATATGGCTGGCTAATTAGAGACCGTCATTCCAATGCTCTTGTGGCATTAAGATAAGCTACCTCCAGCAGCTCTTGGTCCAAGGCTTATTTTTGTGACTGTAATCCATCTAATGGCAATGGTTTATGGATTATTGTCTAGCCAGGTCCCACTGGAAGTTTCTGTCAAAGCTGATAATGAGAACTGGGAGGTCCCAGGATTTGGGACAGATGTAGAGTCCTCCTCTGTGTCTGATAAGGTACCAGAATTCTTGTGTTTGCTTGGAACTTTGCAAATTCAAGACAAAGCAAAGAGTGGAGTCCAAGGCAGGCTGTTTCCTTTTGACGGGCCCCATGAGGGCACTGAGGGATTCCTCAAGCTGCAAGCCTCTGAAATAACCCTGACTGATTTCAGGACGTGCAGAGATAGAATCTGTAAGTCTGAGCCTGGGAGCTGTAATTCTCTACAGCTGTTCTCTAAACAAAAACCCACAGATGCAAACTGGAGCAAACAGTTGAGAAACAAGAAAAGTCTGCTTGTACAATAGGCAATTTTAAAAAACATCCCTTCCAGAAATTTCCACCTTCCATTTCCCACTGGGACACAGCTCAAAACTGACCTCTGAAACATACAAAACAGCTACAATCCCCACAGCAGGAAGGAACAGACCCAAGAACCATTCATCATACCTATACTGCCAAATGCTTCATGTGAATGCTTTAGTCCACATGCTCTTTCTTCTCTAAGATCTCTAAGACCATCAAATCCATGATGATCATACATTGTGCATTTGACAGTGGTGACAAAGACTGGTCACCCCTTTCAGGCACTAGCATTTGGAATCAAAATAAAGAGTTTCACTTCTTTATAAGAGACCAAGGCACAGAAACTGGATGCACAAAAGGCAACTGCCTTCCCTACCACAAACACTGCCTATTTATGATATCACATCTTTGAGACCCAGTTACCTCACCTGTAAGACAGCATAATGATTCTTATCCTAACTACCACACAGAGGAGGAGTAAAGGAGCAAATAAATGTGAGACTTGTTTGTAAATTGTGAAGCACAGAACACATGTATGTTATAGTGCATTCTGGAGCTGAAGAGTCACCTAGGGCAATCCTCTTGTGAAACAGGAGAGATCCCGAGTTCTCATAGAGGGGCAGATGCATGAGCCAAGTCCCACAATGGGACAATGGTATGGCAGAGTCTAGAAACCGGGCCCTTGATTCACACCCCAGTTCACTTTTCATTACACCACAACTGCTTTGTGTTTTTCTGAAAATAAGGAAGGATGCTGAGAGTCAGAGGAGACTGAAGCAGTTAGAGTTAGCTAGGACAGAGCACCAAAGAAGAAAAATCTGCACAGAGAGAAAATTATGGAGATTCGCAGAGGATCCCTCTCATGTATTCATACTAATCAGTACATGCATATGAAAAAACTATCCAAGGCCAGAGAAAGAACTTTCCCCCCAATTCAGGGACTCTATGCTTGGAATTCTCGTGGGGCTGGGAAGAGAGCCAGTTCCCACCAGCCACACTGGAAACCTCATAATTCATAGAGCATAGTATAGAGGATTCAGAAGGGTCTTGCTTCCATGGTAGGAAATAACTAACTATAGAACAAATCTTGCTGTTTCCTCCTAAAGTTTTAAAGAAAACCACAAAAGATAAAAACTATTCCAAGCAACCTAACTGCATACCAGAAAAAAAAAGCTAAAAGAAAATGTAAAAATATCCAGCATGAGCAATAAAATACAGGCAAACTGCATCCAGCAACATATACACACATAATGATCAAATGGGATTTATCCCAGGAATACTTAGTTGGTGCAACATCTGAAAATCAATGAATGCAATATGTCATATCAATAAAATAAAAAACTAAAATCACATGATAATCTCTATAGATGTAGAAAACCATTTGTTTTTGGTTTTAACACACTTTCATGAAAGTTTCATGATTAAAACAAACAAACAAAAAAAAAAAAACTCAAGAAACCAAGGATAGAAAGGAACTTCTTCAACCTAATAAAGGGCATCTACAAAAAACCCATAGCTGACAAGCCAAACCACAGACTGGAAAGAAAATCTTTGCAAAGGACATATCTGGTAAAGAATTACTAGCCAAAATGTATCCAAAACTCTTAAAACTCAATAATAAGAAAACAAACAACCAGTTGAATTAATGGGCCAAGGACCTTAACAGACACCCTCACCAAAGAAGTACAGATGGCAAATAAGCATATGAAAAGATGCTCCACCTCATATGTCATTAGGGAATTACAAATTAAAACAATGAGATACCACTACACACATTTTAGAGTAGCCAAGGTCCAAAACACTGACAACACCAATGCTGGCAAGGGTGTGGAGCAACAAGAATTCTCATTCATTGCTTTTGGGAATGCAAAATGGTACAACCACTTTGGAAGACTGTTTGGCAGTTTTGTACAAAACTCTTTCCATACAATCCAGCAATTGCATTCCTTGGTATTTATTTACCTAAAGGAGTTAAAAACTTACATCTATACAAAAATCTGCACATGGATGTTTACAGCAAATTTATGCATAATTGCCAAAACAAAGAAGCAACCCAGATGCCCTTTAGTTGATGAATGGAGAGTTGTACAATGGAATATTTTCAGTGCTAAAAAGAAATGAGCTATCAAGCTATGAAAAGACATGAAGGAACCTTCAATGTGTATTGCTAGGTGAAAGGAGCCAATCTGAAAAAATCCCACATATTGGAAAAGGCAAAGCAGTGGAGACAGTTAAAAGGTTAGAGGCTGCCAGAGAAGGAAGGAGGGAAGGAAGAGATTAATAGGTGGAGCACAGGGGGATTTTAAGGCAGTGAGACGATTCTGTATGATACTGTAATAGTGAATACAAATCACCACACATTTGTCAAAACTCATAAAACATACAACATAAGGAATGAGCCCTAAGGTAAATATAGTCTTTAGCTAATAATAATGTCTAAATATTGGCTCATCAGTCTTAACAGATATATCATACTAGTGCAAGATGTTAATAATAGGGGAAATTGTATGAGGGGATTAGGGCACAAATTGGAACTCTGTAGCTTGCACTCAGTTTTTCTATTAACCTAAATCTCCAACTAAATCACTGATTCAATGGACATGAATCTGAGCAAACCCCAGGATATAGTGGAGGACAGAGGAGCCTGGTGTGCTGCAGTCCATGAGGTAGCAGTCAGACATGACCTAGCAACTGAACCACAACCACAAGCTCTCTGAAAAATAAAGTCTATTAAGTTAAAAATATAATTTATGGTATCAAAAATAATAAAACTCCTAGCAATAAACCTAACAAATCATGTGCAAGTCCTTTATGGAGAAAATTAGAAAACTTCTTTGAAAATTCTTTTAAAATACATAAATACATGGAGAAAAATCTTCTTGGATAGGAAGATGTAATATCTTAAAAATCTTAAAATTATCAATTCTCTCCCAAATGGATCTATATATTAATTTCAATACTAATATAATTCCCAAGGTTTATGTGTGTGTGTGTAATTCTAAAAGCTAATTCTAAAATTTATTTTGAAAAACAAAGGCCCAAATGTAAAGTCTAGATATAAATGTACCCATAACAGTATCTTAATTGATGACAGAGAAGGAATTGGAAATTACTGAGGAGCATGGACTATAATACAAATGGTTATGAGAAAACAGTTTAACTATATACAGAAAAAAGAAAGGAAAATAAATTCCAACATTACTTCATATGAAAATCACTTAGAATCCTATTAAAGACTTAAACGTAAAATGCAAAACTATAAAATATCCAGAAAATCATATAACGGTACAATTTTATGATCTTGGATTAGAGAAACAAGCACAAACCAATATGGAAAATGATCAAACTCAGCTACATTAAAATTAAGAACTTCTGTTCATTTAAAGAACCCCTAAAGAAAGTAACAGAGACAACCTACATGCTGGAACAACATTTTAAGTATATAAAGCTGATAAAGAATTAATATCTAGGTTATAAAGAACTCCTAAAAATCAATAAGAAAAGTAAAACCTAATAGAAAAACTGGACAAATGACACATATTGAAGGAAATGAACTGCATGGGTTCCATAAACATATATATGTGTGCTTGAGATCATTTTAATTAAGAAAATGTAAATTAAAACAAAAGATATATTTAATATCTATCAAATTGGCAAAGGTAAAAATGTTAGCATTTGTTGACAAAATGAGGCACAACAGGAACTTGCTTCTACTGCTGGAAGTAATATAACAACTACTTTGGAAAACCTTGGCATTGCTTGATGAAATTGGCAAGTCCTTACCTTATAGCCCAGTAATTACATTCCTTGGTTTGGAAAAGTTCTTTCATATTTGCATTTGGATGTATATAAAAGAATAGTCATTGTAGTATTGTTAGAAATGTGTATAAATCAGAAACAGTTACCCTGAGTGTCTACAAATAGTAGAATACATGCTGATTCATTCATACAATGGGACCCTATGTAGCAATAAAAATGAATAAATTATAGTTACATGCATCTCACTAAGCTGAAACTTAGAAACACAATGAGGTAAAGGAACAAGTCACAAGACAGAACATGGAGAAAATACATGATATGGTTCCATTTATATAAGGAACAGGGAACACTAAACAACAGGTAATAGGGGTACATACATAGTAAAACTAACAAAAAGTAGGTGAATGACTAACCCATTAAAGACAGTGTTTATCTATGGTTGTTGGGGGGCAAGGAATAATATGATTGGATAGAGGTTTAAAGAAACTTCCAAGGTGCTAGTTAGGTGTTCATTTTATAATGTAAACTCTACACAAACAACTTATATATTCTTTAGTATGTAGAGTTGATCCTTGAACAACATGGATTTGAACTGTGTAGGTCCACTTACACTCAGATATTTTTCAACAGTAAATACTATGGCACTACACAATCTGCAATTGGTTGAATCTGTGGATGTGGAACCATGGATAGAGGATTGTGGATATGGAAAGAAAGTGAAAGTCACTCAGTCGTGTCTGACTCTTCGCAAGTCCATGGACTGTAGCCCACCAGGCTCCTCTGTCCATGGAATTCTCCAGGCCAGAATACTGGAGTGGGTAGCCATTCCCTTCTCCAAGGGATCTTCCTGACCCAGGAATTGAACCCAGGTCTCCTGTATTGCAGGTGGATTCTTTACCATCTGAGCCACCAGGGAAGCCCATGGATTGGAAAAGAGAAGTGAAGTGAAGTGAAGTGAAGTCAGTCAGTCATGTCCCACTTTTTGTGACCCCATGGACTGCAGCCTACCAGGCTCCTCCATCCATGGGATTTTCCAGGTAAGAGTACTGGAGTGGGTTGCTATTTCCTTTTCCAGGAGATCTTCCTGACCCAGGGATCGAACCCAAGTCTCCTGCATTGTAGGCAGATGCTTTACCATCTGAGCCACCAGGGAAGTCACCAAGGATATGGAGGGCCAACTATAAATTTAGACTGTGTAGAGGACCAGTGTGCCTAACCTCTGCCTGTTCAAATGTATTATGTATCTTAGTAAAAATTTGTAATAGTAAAGGATTAAGAATAACAAAAATATTTATTTATTTTTACTTTTTTTAGTTTTTTGTTATAATCTGAAAAAACCCTCTAGCATATTTTTTAATTTTTATTTTTACTTTATTTTACTTTACAATACTGTATTGGTTTTGCCATACATTGACATGAATATGCCACAGGTGTACATGAGTTCCCAATCCTAAACCCCTCTCCCACCTCCCACCCCATATCATCTCTCTGGATCATCCCCTTGCACCAGCCCCAAGCATCCTGTATCCTATATTGAACATAGACTGGTGATTCATTTCTTACATGATAGTATACATGTTTCAATGCCATTCTCCCAAATCATCCCACCCTCTCCCTCTCCCTCAGAGTCCAAAAGTCCATTCTATACATCTGTGTCTCTTTTGCTGTCTCGCGTACAGGGTTATCATTACCATCTTTCTAAATTCCATATATATGTGTTAGTATACTGTATTGGTGTTTTTCCTTCTGGCTTACTTCACTCTGTATACTTTTTTTAATATAAATTTATTTACTTTAATTGGAGGTTAATTACTTTAGAATACTGTATTGGTTTTGCCATACATCAACATGAATCTGCCACAGGTATACACGTGTTCCCCATCCTGAACCCCCCTCCCACCTCCCTCCCCGTACCATCCCTCTGGGTCGTGTCAGTGCACCAGCCCCAAGCATTCAGTATCAGGCATCGAACCTGGACTGGCGATTCGTTTCATATATGATATTATACATGTTTCAATGCCATTCTCCCAAATCATCCCACCCTCTCCCTCTCCCACAGAGTCCAGAAGACTGTTCTACATATCTGTGTCTACTCGGCCATTAAAAAGAATACATTTGAATCAGTTCTAATGAGGTAGATGAAACTGGAGCCTATTATACAGAGTGTTAGAGAATTTTAAGAAGCCAAATCAATCAACACTATAAGGTATTAGGAAACTGGCTCACTATCTGGGAAACATGAAATTTAGTTTAGCTTTCAAATATCAAATATTGTATGTATCAAATAAGAGACAAAAAGTAAGTAATAGAGAACCAGAAAAAGTGAAAATTTATTACACCTAATCTAGCAAGGATAGGACATTCTAATTAAAAAATCTTTTTCAATTATTTCCAAAGATTGACTTTTCACCACATCAAAATAAAGACAAAAATACAGAAGTAAAAATCATACAAACCCTATTACAGAAAATGAATCCTAGAACTTTTATTAAAATGTTCATTCAAATCTAAAACCCAAAACTTTTCTGACCTAGGAGCTTCCCTGGTGGCTCAGTGGTAAAGAATTCACCTGCCAATGCAGGAAACATCGGTTCAATCTCTGATCTGGGAAGACCCCATATTCCATGGAGCAACTCAGCCTGTGTGCCACAACTATTGAGCCTGTGCTCTAGAGAACTGAAGCCGCAACTACTGAAGCTTCTGCACACCTCTCATAGCACCTTATATTTATCATGGACTATTTATTCACTTATTGGTTTATAGCACTCCTATTCAAACTCCTTGTAGTTTAAGCTCTTATGTATCATGTTCAGTTTTGTAGCCCTGCCACTTGACACAGGTTCTGGCAGAATTTGCCTTAACAGACTCCTTTTCCTATTTGGAACCAGTCTGTTGTTTCATGTCTAGTTCTAATTGTTGCTTCCTGATTCAAACACAGATTTCTCAAGAGGCAGGTCAAGTGGTCTGCTATTCCCATCTCTTTCAGAATTTTCGTTTTACTTTTTGAAATTTCTGAGGATGTTCAACAGCTACAAATATCTAAACTGGACTCCAATCTCACTGTAAACTAATGATTGAGGTCCACAGATTATGTGTCCTGAGGTACCAAGCCAGAGCCCTTACCCACTGGCCCAGCTACCCATCTGCCTATATGTCTCCCCACCCACCTGGCCAACCAGCTGCCCAGCTTCTCAAGGTCCCTCACACTCCTTCAGTTCCAGTTGGCTTTGGCTGCATGGGCCAGAGGAACATCCATAAAAAGATTCTTCCTGTGGTAATTGTCTTGCGAGTCTCCCAGGGAGAGGAATGAGTCATAGAGCAAAGACAATCTTGTCAACCTGGCCAATTCTGCTTTTTGTAGTCCCGAGGCTTTAGTGAGAACAGATGACATTTTAGGAATTGCCCATCAGCTTCAGTCCGGGACTGACAGCCTGTTCCTCTGGGGATTCTGCAAAGACCTCTCTGGGCAAGAAATGAGGAAACCTGGCTCAGAAGAAGGACCAGCCTGGATAATGCCACCCTCCTCTCCGTGGGAGACTGTGTTGTTTTCTACTCCCAAGCATGATTCCATCATTTACCACTGATCAGTCAACAGTGGAAGGACCAACCTTTCCCGGAGCCATCAAGGCTGGTTGGGCTTGTGGGCAGCCTCCTCTGGTTCTGGGCACTCAAGGTAAGTGCATTAATTTTGATTGTGACCAAACTGAATTTTACTCAAATCAACTGTGGGCCTCAGTCATTATGTCCTCTCTTTGTATTCTTCTAGGAAGAGTCCATTGTTTGGCTGTTATTAAAGCACTTACAGGAGAAATTTGAAGTGTGACTGATACTTCCCTGTCTAGCTGGTCACACTGAATTTTGACAGTTATTATCTCATTAAGACTGCATAACAATCCAGTGAAGACCACATAGGGTAGGAATTGTCACTGTTTTCACCCACACTGTAGATGAGGAAGCTGAAACTCAGAGGGGTGAAACAACTGGCCCAAAGTGTAATAGCCCCGAAGTGGCTGGACTGAGACCAGAACTCAGATTGTTTACCTCCCAGGCTAATATTTCTTTCATTCCCTTATACTACCAGGGACTTTGCCTGTAAGGGATCATGTGAGGCCAGCTGGCAAATGACCTTCATAAGGGTCATATTGGAGAAGGGTGGCAGCTGAATTGGCCTTGAGGCTTGGCTTTGCTATGTCACAACTGTGCTAAAGTGATGTGGGATCAGGCTGCTTTGATTTTCAGCTTGTCCAGAGCTTATCTTCTGCCAAATATCTTTGCCTGGTACAGATCAGCTAATCCACAAGTATGCTCTCTAGTTTTGGAAATGCAGATCAGAGTACTTTGGTTTTTACTGAGAAGAACTGACTTTTTAAAAAAAATATCTTGAATCATAAAATCTCAGAGCTGAAAGGTAATTTACAGGATTAATTCAATTTTTCAATCAACAGTCTAGGAGACCAAAGCTCTGAAGGGAATAAGAGACAAGGTCACACAGGTAATGGCAGAAATGATCTTCAGAGGCCATGACCTCTCTTCACGTTTCAAAAGAGCTGTCATAGGGTAGAGACAGTGGATTTTCCTGAGTCTTCAAAGCTGGGAGGGAGGACCCCACAGCAGATTCTGGTGGGCTTTGAGGAAGCTGCCCATGCAATTTTTTTGTTTTTTATTCTGGGCCTTTTTGAGTTAGGGGAATTCAAGGAAGATGGCTACTGAGAAGTCAAAGAAGGCTTTTGGATGGAATGAGGCTGAGCAGGAAGCCATAGCCCACCACTTAGGTGCTTTGTAAATTCAAACAAGTGGCTTAATTAAAGTTTTTGCTTCTGAGCCCTTTTATTTTTACCTATAAGATGAGTGTAATACCCATTCTTGAAACTGTCAAATGAGGGAACATGCATATATGTACGTGTGTTTCATGTGTGCTTACACATATGTTTCATCAAGACATATTTATAGATCATTAAGTATATATACAGATGATGGATAGAGAGGTAGAGAGATTATGGAAAGATAGGGAACCCATGTAGAGAGAGCCCACAATATCCAGAGATCAGGTCCCTCTTGTCATTGTTTCCATCATCCTCCATTTTTCAAAGGGAACCAGCAACCAAGCAGCTTGAGCACTGAAGTCCATCTATGTGCTGGGTTTGTACAAAGATGACGTTGTTAACTGTTTGTTAGAGCTATTACAAAGATTAGGTGAAGAAAATAGCACTGAAGTATTTACACATGTTTAGTAGAGTACATCTCCTGGTATCTGGCACACAGGAGACCTGCAGAAAAGTGTGGTGAACCAAACATCTGTGAAATGAATTTTTAAAAAGCCATAAATACCCCAGGTAGTCCTCTCAGTGGCCAGTTATGCCCATGTGTTCAGATGAGTTAAATAGTGGTGTTATAGTGGGATTTGTGAAAAGTCCCATAGTCTTAATAACCACAGCCCTCTAGGGGCCTATTTAAGTCCCCAAATAAGTTGGGAATATGGCTAAGAGTAAACAGCATTCAAATCAAAGGTTCTACAGTGGGGACAAGTTGAACTTGGCTGGAAATTAAATATGGCCACAGATGTGGTCTGTTTCCATTTTTATCCTATTCCTTGGCAACTATTCCATGGAAGCTAGGCTCACAGATGCCACTGAAACTAATTGGAGTCTTCCTAGGCTCTGTGCTCCGAGGTTGGTAGATGACCACAGTGGTAACATGATGGTGGAACAACTAGGGAATTCCACCTTCTCAGGGTTGGGAGGGAGGAAAGTAGCCAAGGATTTCAGTGCTATAAACAAAATAGCCCATCTTCTGTGGAGTCTCCTGCATTTGGAAGAATCAAACAGGTCCAGTGTGTCAGGGCAGAAGAGCTGGAGTGTGATGTGTCACTTATGGAGTGCCCCCTTGTGCCATTAAGAACCCAGCCCAGGCCTGGCACTGAGAAAGTGGTTAGCAAACACTTGGTGAACGAGTTCAATTGGAAACTCATGGATAAGTGCGGACCTCGAAGAGCTTTTGTTTCCGTGGGTTATATCTACTGCTATTTAACATAATAGAAATTAAACGTGAAAGAATGTAAATATTTTCTTTGTTCATTTAGAAATAAAATTTTATTGGGAAAAAACTCAAAGCAAAAAAAAATTTAGAAGAGTGGCATTGTTTGTTGTTTGCTAATCTCTCTAACATCTGGTTTTAGTAGATAACAACAGGATTTTCCTTCTTGTTTCTCCAATATATTGTGATACTATATGTCTGTAGCCTCATGAAACTCCCCTGTACACTCATGAGAAAATAAATAATGTTTCAGTGTTCTTATGAAAATACTCTTGGTCTACCAGATCCCCTGAAAGCCTCTTAGGAACCCCTTGCAGTCTGGGGAACTGCTGTTCTATGGCATATATCTACCATGGTAGTTTCTGCATTATAGGTTACATACATTTTTTTTTTCAGATTTTGCCATCACTTTATTTTTAATTCATTTTTTAATGAAGTATAGTTGCTTTACAATGTTGTGTTAGTTTCTGCTGTACAGCAAAGTGAATCATCTATACCTGTACATAGATCCCCTCTTTTTTTTTTAATTTTTTTCCCATTTAGGTCACCACAGAGCACAGAGTAGAGTTTCTTATGTCATACAATCTGTCTTGTTAGTTATCTATTTTATACGTAGTATTTTAACCTTGGAAATAACCTTGGAAACAACTAAATATTTCCAAATTCCTCTCCAAAGTGTTTATGACAATTTATACATCAGAAGCAGTGTTTGAGAATTCAAGTTTCTCACATCTGAGTCAAAATTTGGTATTATCAGACTTTTAAAATGTTGCCAATCATGATATGTTTTAAATGTGCATTTCCCTGATTACTAGTGATGTTGAACATATTCTCATGATACTATTCAGGTGCTCTTTTCTGAGAATTCCCTGATTATGTTTGTTTTTGTTTTGCTCAATTTTTAACATATTTGTTTTTCAGCTTTGATTGATAAGAACTTTTAATATATTCATTACATACTCTACCCTCTTGTCAGGAATAAGTGGTCTAAATACTTCCATATATTTCTTGACATTTTTCCACTAAGATGACAATTGATGCACAGGATTTTTTTATTTGAACATAATCAAAATCACAGGTTATACTGTTTTTCATACACTACACTTTTGGAGACTTATTTAATTCATCCTTAGCCAGAAGCAGAAGATATTAAAAAGAGGTGGCAAGAATACACAGAAGAACTGTACAAAAAACATCTTCACGACCCAGATAATCATGATGGCATGATCACTCACCTAGAGCCAGACACCCTGGAATGTGAAGTCAAGTGAGCCTTAAGAAGCATCACTACAAACAAAACCAGTGGAGGTGATGGAATTCCAGTTGAGTTACTTCAAATCCTGAAAGATGATGCTGTGAAAGTACTGCACTCAATATGTCAGCAAATTTGGAGAACTCAGCAGTGGCCACAGGACTGGAAAAGTCAGTTTTCATTCCAATCCCAAAGAAAGGCTCAAATACCAAAGAATGCTCAAACTACCACACAATTGCACTCATCTCACACACAAGTAAGTTCAGTTCAGTTCAGTTGCTCAGTCGTGTCCGACTCTTTGCAACCCCGTGAATCGCAGCACGCCAGGCCTCCCTGTCCATCACCAACTCCTGGAGTT
>SJXQ01010264.1:3608-203139 GCA_006408695.1 Aepyceros melampus
GATTTGGGAGAATGGCACTGAAACATGTATACTGTCATGTAAGAAATGAATCGCCAGTCTATGTTCAATACAGGATACAGGATACTTGGGACTGGTGCATGGGGATGATCCAGAGAGTTGATATGGGGTGGGAGTTGGGGGAGGGGGTGGTCAGGATTGGGAACTCATGTACACCCGAGACAGATTCATGTCAATGTATGGCAAAACCAATACAGTATTGTAAAGTAAAATAAAGTAAAAATAAAAATTAAAAAAAAAAAGTGAGAGGGAAAACAGAAAAAAAAAAAGAGTTCCAGAAAAACATATATTTTTGCTTTATTGACTATGCCAAAGCCTTTGACTGTGTGGGTCACAATAAACTGTGGAGAGTTCTTCAAGAGATGGGAATACCAGACCATCTGACCTGCTTCTTGAGAAATCTGTATGCAAGTCAGGAAATAACAGTTAGAACTGGACATTGAACAACAGACTGGTTCCAAATAGGAAAATGGAGTACGTCAAGGCTGTATATTGTCACCATGCTTATTTCACTTCTATGCAGAGTACATCATGAGAAATGCTGGGCTTGGAGAAGCACAAGCTGGAATCAAGATTGCTTGTAGAAATAGCAATAATCTCAGATATGCAGATGACACCACCCTTATGGCAGAAAGTGAAGAAGAACTAAACAGCCTCTTGAGGAAAGTGAAAGAAGAGAGTGAAAAAGTTGGCTTAAAGCTCAACATTCATAAAACACATTGAACAACAGACTGGTTCCAAATAGGAAAATGGAGTACGTCAAGGCTGTATATTGTCACCATGCTTATTTCACTTCTATGCAGAGTACATCATGAGAAATGCTGGGCTTGGAGAAGCACAAGCTAGAATCAAGATTGCTTGTAGAAATATCAATAATCTCAGATATGCAGATGACACCACCCTTATGGCAGAAAGTGAAGAAGAACTAAACAGCCTCTTGAGGAAAGTGAAAGAAGAGAGTGAAAAAGTTGGCTTAAAGCTCAACATTCATAAAACGAAAATCATGGCATCTGGTCCCATCACTTCATGGCAAATTGATGGGGAAACAGTGGCTGACTTTATTTTTGGGGGTCCAGAATCACTGCATATGGTGACTGCAGCCATGAAATTAAAAGACGCTTACTCCTTGGAAGGAAAGTTATGACCAACCTAGACAGTATATTAAAAAGCAGAGACACTACTTTGCCAACAAAGGTCCGTCTAGTCAAAGCTATGGCTTTTCCTGTAGTCATGTATGGATGTGAGAGTTGGACTATAAAGAAAGCTGAGCACCAAAGAATTGATGCTTTTGAATTGTGGCGTTGGAGGAGACTCTTGAGAGTCCCTTGGACTGCAAGGAGATCCAACCAGTCCACCCTGAAGGAGATCAGTCCTGGGTGTTCATTGGAAGGCCTGATCTTGAAGCTGACACTTCAATACTTTGGCCACCTGATGTGAAGAACTGACTCACTGGAAAAGACCCTGATTCTGGGAAAGATTGAAGGCAAGAGGAGAAGGGGACAACAGAGGATGAGATGGTTGGATGGCATCATCGACTCAATGGCCGTGAGTCTGAGTGAACTCTGGGAGTTGGTGATGGACAGGGAGGGCCCATGCTGCAGTCATGGGGTTGCAAAGAGTCAGACACGACTGAATGACTGAACTGAACTGATCCCCTAAGCTCCCCACACTCAGAGACTTTGGCCACCTGATGTGAAGAACTGACTCACTGGAAAAGACCCTGATTCTGGGAAAGATTGAAGGCAAGAGGAGAAGGGGACAACAGAGGATGAGATGGTTGGATGGCATCATCGACTCAATGGCCGTGAGTCTGAGTGAACTCTGGGAGTTGGTGATGGACAGGGAGGGCCCATGCTGCAGTCATGGGGTTGCAAAGAGTCAGACATGACTGAATGACTGAACTGAACTGATCCCCTAAGCTCCCCACACTCAGAGCCTGCTCTTAGTGGTCTTGGACTTTATAGCTGTGTTTATTACCATACCCATTTTTCCACACTCTTTTTCTACTTCGAAGGACATTTCCCATCTATGTGACACCAACTGTTCAGGTAATATTGAGACTTAACCTTCTCCATGAAAAAAGTAAAACGTTTTTAAAATTTCAAAAGCTTTCCCATCTGTAAATTCCTTTTATTAGGTTGATGTAAAAGTAATTGTGTTATTTGCTTGTTGAAATTTTGCATTTGATATTAGAATATATTCTTAAATAAATGTAGTTAAGTTACATACCATTTTAATGTGCATTTCTTATTCTATTTTTTTTCCTAATGACATCACTTCCTATTTATTTTATACTTATTTTGGATTATGTAAATTATGTTAGACAAAAAGGAAATTCCAGCAATTTTCTTATTTGAGTTCAAAACTGGTTGTAATATAGTGGAGACACCTCCAGCATCAACAATACATTTTGTTCAGGAACTGCTAATGAACATACAGTGCAGTGGTGGTTCAAGAAGTTTTGCAAAAGAGACAGGAGCCTCGGAGATAAAGAGTGTAGTGGCCCACCATCAGTGAAAGCCATTATCGAAGCTGATCCTCCTACAATGACATGAGAAGTTGCCCAAGAACTCAATGTTGACCATTCTATGGTCATTCGGCATTTGAAGCAAATTGCAAAGGTGAAAAAGCTCAATAAGTGGGTGACTCATGAGCTGGCTGAAAATCAAAAAAATGTCATTTTGAAGTGTCATCTTCTCTTATTCTGCACAACCATAATGAACCATTTCTTGATCGGATTATGACTTGTGACAAAAAGTGGACTGTATATGAAAACTGGAGATGACCAGTCAGTAGCTGGACTGAGAAGAAGCTCCAAAGCACTTGCCAAAGCCAAATTTGTACCAAAAAAAGGTCATGCTCGGGGTTTGGTGGTCTGTTGCCCATCTGATCCACTACAGCTTTCTGAATCCTGATGAAACCATTATATTTGAGAAGTATGCTCAATAAATTGATGAGATGCACCAGAACTTCAATGCCTATAGCCAGCATTGGTCAACAGAAAGGGCTCCATTCTCCACAATAATGCCCAACTGCATGTTGTACAACCAACGCTTCAAAAGTTGAATGAATTGGGCTGCAAAGTTTTGCCTCATCCTCCATATTTACCTGACCTCTTGCCAACTGATTATTGCTCTTTCAAGCATCTTGACAACATTTGCTGGGAAAACACTTCACAACCAGCAGGAGGCAGAAAACAGTTTCCAAGAGTATGCCAAATCCTAAAGCACAGATTTTTATGCTATAAAAATAAACTTATTTCCTGTTGACAAAAATGTGTTGATTGTAATGGTTCCTATTTTGATTAATAAAGATATATTTGAGCCTAGTTATAATGATTTAAAATTCAGAGTCTGAAACTGCAATTATGTTTGCACCAACCTAATAAAATTTAAGTCAATATTATTGTTTGAATTTTTTTTAAAAATTTTGATTAATTCACTTTAAAATCTATTTTTAATTGGAGGATAATTGCTTTACAGCATTGTGTTGATTTCTTCAATACAAAAAAACGAATCAACCACAAGTACACATATGTCCCCTCCCTCCTGAACCTCTCCCCCACCCACCCCTCTAGGTTGTCACAGAGCTCTGGAGTGAGTTCCTGCTGTCCATGCAGCAGCTTCACGCTGGCTATCTATTCTACACATGGTAGTGTATATATGTCAATGCTACTCTCTTAACTCAGCCCACCTTCTCCTTGCCCTGTTATACCCAAAGTCTGTTCTCTACATTGTTTGAATTTTTTTTAAAAATTTTGATTAATTCACTTTAAAATCTATTTTTAATTGGAGGATAATTGCTTTACAGCATTGTGTTGATTTCTTCAATACAAAAAAACGAATCAACCACAAGTACACATATGTCCCCTCCCTCCTGAACCTCTCCCCCACCCACCCCTCTAGGTTGTCACAGAGCTCTGGAGTGAGTTCCTGCTGTCCATGCAGCAGCTTCACGCTGGCTATCTATTCTACCCATGGTAGTGTATATATGTCAATGCTACTCTCTTAACTCAGCCCACCTTCTCCTTGCCCTGTTATACCCAAAGTCTGTTCTCTACATTTGCATCTCTATTCCTTCCCTGAAAATCAGTTCATCAAAGCACATTAGCAATTTGCTTCTCCAATCAGGTTGGCATTTGTAGTGAGGTATAAGAGATTGAGAGCATTGCTGGGTTTGCTTACAAAGGTGCAAGGCTAACATGAACATATTGGAGGTAAAGGCATGCCTGTGAACAAAGATCTAGGAAGAGTTTAGTCAGATACTCTGGTACCTGTGTGGTGGCTTACTATCCATTTTAAAGGTGGGATGGTCATGAACTCGACTGAGGCAGACTCAAAATGCTAAGCCCAACCTTTAAAATCAGTATAAATATAGTCAGGAAAATAGAATCCATGGCAGATAGTTCATTAGAAGGAATTTAATCCAGGAAAGGAGTTACATGATGATGGAATTGCTGAAAACTAAACAGAGGATGCTAAAGTAAATCAGGAATTATCAGAAAGATAGGTTATCCCTGGACTTCCCTAGTAGCTCAGCAGTAAAGAATCCACCCACCAGTGCAGGAGATGTGGGTTCCATCTCTGAGTCAGGAAGATCCTTTGGAAAAGGAAATTGCAACCCACGCTGGCATTCTTGCCTGGAGAGTACCAAGGACAGAGAAGCCTGATGGGCTAGAGTTCATGGGGTCACAAAGAGTCGGCCGTGACTTAGAGAGTAAACAATAACAACTGCCATCCCTAGAATCAAAGGAAGGATGAGTTATCACAGAGTCTGGCCACTCAACAGGAACTAAAATCACAGCAGAGGCTGTCCTGTGACCATGGAAGAAATGTAGAAGCATGCAGAGATGACAGAATTAGCCTGGCTTATTTGTTCTCACAGCCAATCTCCTACCAGTGTCTCCCATTTGCTAAACTTAGTAGCAGCCAGTTGGTAGCAGCACTAGGAAAATACAGTTTGTAGGGTCAGGGACCAGTGATACAGAGCAGAGCAAGGGGAAGTGTGGGGAATAAATATGAAATAAAATGAACGATTGATTACACACTATCTGCTACAAATACATATACCCATGCACACACAACAATTTTGAAATATAGTCAAGGTATAGTCAGCAAAAGGACTGTAACAGCTTGAATTGCAAAACTTAGGTGAATGTCACTATTAAATAACGAACTATGTTCTCACAGCCAATCTCCTACCAGTGTCTCCCATTTGCTAAACTTAGTAGCAGCCAGTTGGTAGCAGCACTAGGAAAATACAGTTTGTAGGGTCAGGGACCAGTGATACAGAGCAGAGCAAGGGGAAGTGTGGGGAATAAATATGAAACAAAATGAACGATTGATTACACACTGTCTGCTACAAATACATATACCCATGCACACACAACAATTTTGAAATATAGTCAAGGTATAGTCAGCAAAAGGACTGTAACAGCTTGAATTGCAAAACTTAGGTGAATGTCACTATTAAATAACGAACTCTAACAAAATATTTTATGTGTGTATGCATAATTCTTTACAACCCAGAAAGATTTTTATAGCTAGTTGCCTGGAGAAAATAAATCCCAAGCTTGAAGTGTATAATGAAACCCTATCTCTACACATTACTCAATTAGAAACCAAGGTAGGAGGCGGGGGGAAATGGTTGATTTCTATGCTTGTTACAAGCTACACTGTCTCTCCCCCAGTGGTCATTTTATCCACACTGATACTTAGTGTTCTTCTAAGCTATTCCTTACTCTTTGTTCTAAATTATTTTCTGTTATATCGACTAACTCACTTCTTCAAGCAAATTCTGCTTCAAACACACATTCTCCCGTCATTCTCCAAAGTAAAGGGAAAGGCAACTGAACTTCATTAAATGCAATCACAGTGTGTGCTTTACCTCTGGTTCAGTATTTGATTTTGTGTACCTTGGACTATAAGTGAAAGTGATTGTATCATTCTTGACATATTCATGGTCTTCACAATCCAAAGACTAATAATAATGTATTTAGAAAAATAGCAGTATTTCTGATAAAACTGTTCATAAAAATATGAAACTTTACTGAATTGTATTATTCAATATTTTCCTGCTATTATGTAGTGGAACAGAGAAACAATACCAAAAACATTCCCATTAGAGTCCTTGTTTCTTCTGGAAAAGTGTGTTCTAAAGGAAAATTCACATTTCCATATTTTTGCGGATCAGTCTTTCCTCCTCACTCAAGTGTTGCCTACTACACAGCTTATTCCAGAGTGCTGTCAAGGTTTGCATCATTACACTGAAATAGACACAAATAAAATAGCCCTTGAGACAAATGAAAACAGCAGTACCTATCATTACCAAATACACTTCTCAGTTATCATTGCAGAGTGAAATCTGAAAAAAAAAATCTGGGTGATGCACGACTGTTTGTTAGGAATGACAATATAAGCATAAATAGGAGGTGCCAGAAGAGAATTAAAGATGATAAGTCTGCATCAGAAGAGAATTAAAGATGATAAGTCTGACCTTGTTGGTAAGATTTCTGGTACCAGGAACAACTATGAAGCAAATTAACCAAGAACAAAATGCTGAGTTATAAGGCAGAGGTACAGCACCTAAAATTTCTCCAGTTTCAGATTTATTCTTTGAAAATGACTTTGGAGACAATTCTACATAAAATAAATCTTTTTACATGTACATATTCTCGGCAATTGTTAAAATGGTCTACAGGATCATGGTCTATAGTATGAATTTCATTAACTAAATCCAAAAATAATTATAATTATATTGAATTTTAAGAAAAGACCCTCTACTGTGTCGAAATTAAAGCGGTTTTTTAAATACTTCAGCATTCAAAGATGAACATAATAAGTATATTCAGAGTTATGAGCCAGGCATATTTCTATCTTTTTAGATACATCAGTGACTTTTATTTTCAAAACACCTATGAATTTTCCATACCTATTTTAAAGATGAGGAAACCAAAGCACAAAGGTTTTAAGGAACTTGTCCAAAACTATACTGCTGGTAGTGGTGAAACAGAGCAATCATAAGCAGACAGAATTCAGAGTTTCAACTCTTAAACACCACTACCTTAGGCTACCTATTCGTAAGGTTCAGCTGCTCTGTTCTAGGGCACATAGTCAATAATTTGGGGACCCATGGAGGAATGTACAAATTGTAGCTTTGTGAAGTAAGAAGTTAAGACAACGAAATACTGTCTTAATAAGACAATGAAACACGTTTATCTAAAGTACACTATGTGCAAAAATCTTAGCTAAAAGATGAATGATTTGTCCTTAAATTTATAACCTCCTTTTCAATGAATTTATAAACCAAAGGAGGAACTTATATTTTTATAGACAATTCACTCATTGCATTGCATGTAAGCATGTATTGCAGAATTCCTATGAAAGATGCAGCATTAAATTAAAGAGAAGAGAATGTCATGAAATCAAGATTCTTACAATCTCAAAGCCACTTAGAGTCAAAAATAGTAATGCTGGAGACTTAAAAATTGTTTCATCTAATTTGTTTTTTGGACAGTTACATCCTCTGACAGCTTTGTTAAAACACACTGGGTTCCCCAAAATGACTTTTCCTTTCCTGCATCTTGCTCATGGGTATGATTCTAAACTTCAACAAATTTCTATCCATCCACCAACCCTGTCATAAAAGTAATCCTTTCATAAAGTTATCTCTTAATTCTCCATCTAAAATATTAATTTTTCTTGCATTTATACCACTTATTTCAGTTGATATATATTTATATTCTATATTACACTATTTTTATATCTGACTTTACTTACCATGACTATGCTATTAAGGGCTACAGGGGGAACACCATTTTTATTTTGTTCATTTATCTATTCTCAACAATGTTTAGTTCCCAATAATAAAAGATGTTTATTAAATTATTATTGAGTTGACCTCCCTGATTAAAAGATGATCTACAACTAAATTCATTTTTAATCTGTAATTTAACCAGTCCTATATAAAGAGGATTAAAAACTATAATTGTTTACTAACTTGAAACAATGTTAGCCCGTTTATTTCATGTGTGCATATCTGTTATACATATAATGACATATTCCATTCTTACCCCAAGGTTGTTTATATATAGGAATTACCTAAGTTATGTGGCTTTAGATTTCCCACTCAAGACTGCATTATTATAGTTTTGTATTTGTTTATAAAATTGGATGCAAAAAAATGCTAATATATCATAAGATTGAGATTATAATTACATAGGAGTTAGAAAACTCTAAGAGTTCCCAAAACAATTAAAATTCTTTTTAAAATATCACTGAAAATATATATTTAAAAATTTTGTTCTCCTGTAGTTAAAAACCTAACACAAAGGAAATTTGAGGTTGTATTTAAGAAGTATGTAATAAAGTAAAAAACTTAAATATGGAGAAATTTCACTATAGTTAAAAGGTTTTAAAGAGCAAACAAATTATGTAACTGATGAAAAGCCCATTTGAATATAAACTATCTTAAAGTTCCAATAATGTAAGGTGTTAACTGAGGAAAGCATTTCTAAGATGTATAATTTGGGTCTTGCCAAAGACCCTCTAGCTACAGAGTTGCTATAGCAATGCTACTAAAGAAAATTAATGTTTGTAATTAGACCAAAGCTTTAATACCATAAATCCCACTACAGCTATTTATTTTCAAACTGTTAAGGATCTGGGGCTATTTTCAGGACTCGGTGATTTACATTTGTATTTCCCCTGTTTAAGGCCCACCATATTGGCAATCTAGAAACCGTTCCGTTAACTCCAATTAAGATTTTGATTTGATTGGATCCAGTCTACACACACACACACACACACACACACAAATCCTCTAATAAAATGTGTATGGGGGCTTTTAGAAAAACAGCCATGAATATTGTAGCTTGTTTAGGGAATGATGCATTAGAGCAAATAACAGGACATTAAAAATCTCCAGTGGTTAAAAAAGAAAATCCATACAAATTATAAATCTCCATCCTTCACCCCGATTTTTATGATATGTTAATATAGCCATAGTTTTATTCCTTATTATCCAAGTGATATGTTTTCTTTCTTTCTTCCCTCCCTTCCTTCTTTCTTCCCTCATCCTTTTCTTCTCTTTTTCTTTATTTACCTATCTATCTACCTATATATCATTGAATCATATTTATGAAAGCCTAATGAAATAACAGGAGGAAATCAGAAAAGATAATTTAACTTGAGATTTACAAAGAAAAGGCAAAAGGATTTCTAAAATGTGTTACCTTTATCTGTGCCAGTCCATAATCATATAAGAATGTACGATGAATCAACATAAAGCATAATAATAACATAGCTGTGTAATGCTGATATAGAGAAATTAACTATATTGAATGCCACAATTTTGCACAACCAAGTGTTAGGAGAAGGGGCCTTACGTAGTTTTTGAGAACTCATCCAGATCTGTCAGACAACACCCAGCAAGAAACTCACAAAAACCTGAGTAGCAAATATAAATATATAAACCAACACTGTAGTCCTATATAACAGTCTCCCAGTGACCGTTTGGCTTATATAAGGTCATTAAACCACCAAGTCCTTGAATATATGAAAACTCTGAACTCTGCAATTAGATATCTAGCCAAGGAAAAATACACAAAGAGAAGCTGTTACTTGAAGATGAAATGTTGTGAAGCCAGAATACAGTGCTTACCTGCTCCATACACATGACTTTTCCTGGAATAATATAATTTTAAAAGCAGGACCCACAACTTACCTAAGGAGAGATGGAGAAAAAAAATAGGTTACTATGAGAGAAGTTCAAAAACACTTTAAGGATGGCATATGTTGATAGGCAGAGCTGGATCGGGTACATATGGATAAATCACCTAACTCCACTATGTATTCCTACTATAATTTGCCATTTTCTAAACCCCTTTAAGTGGCCCTTGTTTTTCCATTCCTGGCCTGCTTTCTCCCATCCACACTCAGTTCATACCAATATTGGTAGTCATATCCTTCTCAGGCTGGTGAACTCCACTACCACTGAAATGTCCCTCAGAATGCGTAATTGATCCAAAAATAAAGAATCAGAAATTTAGTCTGGATTCTAGACTTTACTTCTTCCTAGTGAAGTGAAGTGAAATTCACTCAGTCGTGTTCGACTCTTGCAACCCCATGGACTGTAGCCTGCCATGCTCCTCTATCCTGAGATTCTCCAGGCAAGAATACTGGAGTGGGTTGCCATTTCCTTCTCCAGGGGATCTTCCCAACCCAAGGATTGAACCCAAGTCTTCTGCATTGCAGGCAGATTCTTTACCGATTGAGCTATGAGGGAAAACCTTCTTCCTAGAGTACCACCTTTATCAAGACAAACCACCTGTGAACTGAAGGTGATTAAATCATTGAATTTAAATCTGCCTCTAGTTTCAGAATTCTAAGCCACCATGGGAAGACAATTGGAGTTGCCTAAATCATTTCTAAGTAAAATATTAGATTTAACAGTTCTCAGTTAGGATAAAATTTGGGGGGTGGGTAGGCCTTTTCCATGCCAATTGCTTTATTTTAGTCCCTAGTAGTAGCAGTAGTGCTCAGCTGTGTCTGACTCTTTGTGACCCCATGGACTGTAGCCCACCAGGCTCTTCTGCCCACAAGAATACTGGCATGAGGTACCATTTCCTACTCCAGGAGATCTTCCTGACCCAGGGATCTAACCCACCTCTCTAGCATCTTCAGCATTGGCAGGTGAATTCTTTACCAGTAGCACCACGTGGGAAGCCCAATTTTAGTCCCTAAGACTAGCTATTCAGTGCATGGGCGAGGCTGATTTGACAGCCAAGGCCCTGAGTGTATAGAAGGCTGTAAACCAGGATTTATACAACTGCAATACCATCTGTGACGGAGAAGGCAATGGCAACCCACTCCAGTACTCTTGCCTGGAAAATCCCATGGATGGAGGTGCCTGGTGGGCTGTAGTCCATGGAGTCGCTGAGAGTTGGACACGACTCAGTGACTTCACTTTCATTTTTCACCTTCATGCATTGGAGAAGGGAATGGCAACCCACTCCAGTGTTCTTGCCTGGAGAATCCCAGGGCGGCAGAGCCTGGTGGGCTGCCGTCTATGGGGTTGCACAGAGTTGGACACGACTGAGGCGACTTAGCAGCCACAGCAGCAGCAATACCATCTGTGAAAGAGTGGGGATTGGAGGTAAAAGAGGGGATTGTGGGAATGAGCTGAGACAGCTTGGTAAAATGGATCTAGGTAGCCCAAGATGACTTTCAAACTTCTAAGTCCAAAGCCAAGAATGCTCAGTGCACTTGTCAAATGGAATATCTATCAGCATAAGAGGAAATATGAATGCCCAAAAGAACATGTAAATCGATGTACTATATTGTTGGGAGCAGGGAAAGGGCTGGCTCTCTGAAAAGGAAGGTTCTGCAGTGTTTGCAGAGCACCTAGTGTGACCTTCATTTCCTTGGGAACCAGCTTGGAAAATTTTCTAGGTGCACAATCTTAATGTTTTTCCTACTAGAAGCTGAAGTGTTCATTTTATGCATTGACTAATTTATGAGTTTGGTGAGAAATTCTTTGTAAAATAAATTCTACAGAAGAGAGAGAAACTAAAAATGAATTCCCTCCGCACAACATGTGTGTATGGTCCCATTAGCAGTTGCACAGTGGGCAATCGATTAGGGAGGGAAAAATGGCTTTTTTTATGGTAATGGATTTTGAGCCTCCTGGTGATAATTTATT
Source organism: Aepyceros melampus (assembly GCA_006408695.1). Taxonomy (NCBI): domain Eukaryota; kingdom Metazoa; phylum Chordata; class Mammalia; order Artiodactyla; family Bovidae; genus Aepyceros; species Aepyceros melampus. The sequence goes on from SJXQ01010264.1 coordinate 15,327, forward strand.
TACTAGAAATTTTGCAGAGCTGGCTAGCACGCTGATGAAAACCCTCTGAACATGTTCATTTAAAAAGAGGAAAAAGTGGCTTGGCTTATTTTTGAGAAATATTGTTATTAAATCATTGGAAACATATTGATAAAATATGCCTGAAAGCTACAGTCCTGTAATTTATAATACAAATTACATTCCTATTGACAAATGGCAATTTAATCCTGCAATTAACTTTAACAATCTGAATTTCTCTGCTACATTTTTTAAAAAGAAAAACCTTGAAAGACATTCAGTAACACTATGCTAGGATGGTCAGCAGTGCTGGCTTTCTATAAAAGCAATCCCATCTCCCTCTTATTTCCTTTTGTAGTCATTCTTCCATCTACAGTATATGTGTGTGTGTTCAGTTGCTCAGTTGTGTCTGACTCTTTGTGACCCCATAGACAGACAAAAGTATAAAACTGGGATATTGTCACCCTGATTTTGAACTCTTAGATGATCCTGAGAGAAAAGGGACTCCCCTACCTCAAATTTCCTTAATACAGATTGAGAGTAGAGCAATTTCCTGGTTCAAAGCATGTGAACTTCAGAATCAGAATGGCCCTGTTTCTGTTTTACTTTCATTATTTATTAGCTCTGTGAGATTGAGAAAATGCATTCTTTTTCACTGAACCTCAGTTCCTTTATTTGTAAAATGGAGAAAAATAACCCCTATTTTGGAAAAGGTATAGCAAAAATGAACATGCATATGCCCTGTGCATATGCTTATATTTGATATCCATTAGCCCATGTCCTACATCTCCCATCAAACAATGAGACCTCCAGGGGCTAGCATCCTTGTCCATTTTCAACTAGGGGGGATTTCTCTTTTCCACTCTATTCAGATTATGGGAGTGAGATGCTCATTAGCAGGGGTAACTCGGTATTCATTTATTCAGACACATTCACATAATCCTCTACCTGACTTCGGAAGCACATGAACAGTGAGAAACAGGAAGAAAGAAGTTAGGGACAGTTACTCATAAAGGTGCTTCTCTGGTTGGCCTTGCTAATATCTGGCAATGAAAGCATTATAGCAATAGAGCTAAGGAGGGAAAAAGTATAATAAAGACTTCTGACTTTAAATACAGGGATTTTATGCAAATGAATATAATGAACCAATCAAATTGAAAAAATAAATTACATAAAATATATCAAAAGATAAAACAAGCATGAAAATATATGAATCTAACCATATAGTCCCAAAATATATAAATCAACAACTGACTGAAATATGAGAATTACATAAATCAAATATTTAAATTTAACCTAGACTTCCCAGAAGTAAAAAGATAAGCAGGCAAAAGAACAAAATGAGAAAAGATATAGAATATATTAAGAACATGATTTGAATAGTTTGTTTAATAGACAAATATAGAACTTCACCTCCTATAACCAAGAGATACATATTCTTTTCAGGTACCTAATATAGAACATTCATAAAAATTGATTATATACTAGTCAAAGAAACCAAAAATAAATTTCAAAGATTATTACTAAGACTCTGACAAAAATACAATTAAATCAGAAATCATTCATAAAAAGATAGAGCTAAGATGTCAGTTTGTCTCAAAATGATAAAAAAAAACACACACTGTTATTTCTAAACAGGTCCTTGGCTAAAGATAATTTTTTGAGTTTTCAAAAATAATTGCTTAGAAAATAACTATTCAATCATAAAGAAAGAATAACATTTGCAGCAACATGGGTAGACTCAGTGGCTCAGATGGTAAAGAGTCTGCCTTCAGTGTGAGAGACCTGGATTCACTCCCTGGGTCAGGAAGATCCCCTGGAGAAGGGAGTGGCAACCACTCCAGCATTCTTGCCTGGAGAATTCCATGGACAGAGGAACCTGGTGGGCTACAGTCCTTGGGGTCTCAAAGAGTCGGACACAGCTAAGCCACTAACACTACCACATTATGCTAAGGGGGCATTATGCTAAGTGAAATGTCAGTCAGAGAAACACAGATACTGTATGATATCAATTATATGTGGAGTCTAAAAAATACAACAAACTGGTGAATATATCAAAAAAGATGACTCACAAACATAAAGAACAAAGTAGTGGTTACCAGTGTCGGGGAGGGGCAACATAGGAATCAGGGAGTGGGAGGCACAGACTACTGGGTCTAAGATAGCCTCCAGGATGTACTGTTCAACACAGAAAATAGAGCAGAGATTTTGTAATACCTGTAAATGCAAAGTAACCTTTAAAATTGCATTAAAAGGAAAACAATGAAAATAGAAAAATGATAGAATCTTAACAAACTAGAGTATACTTAAGTGGCATTAAAAACAGTACATTCAAATGTACACATAGAAATAGTACATTCAAAACTGTTAGGCACAGATAACTTGTAACTTAGAAATTTATAGCTTTAAGCTTTATTTGAAAACAAGAAATATTGAAAAAAACAAACTAAACATTTAAGGTCAATAATTTAGTAAATCCAAATATATAAAAATTAAGAACATATTAGAACAGAAATCATTTAAGTGAAAACAGATATAATTAATAAAAACAAACACCTAGTTTTCTATGAAAAATAATAAAATATGGAAAGTTTTCACAATAGGTAAGAAAGATAAGTCAGGAAGATTCCCTGGAGGAGGGCATGGCAACCCACTCCAGTATTCTTGCTTGGAAAATACCATGGACAGAGGAGCCTGGTGGGCTACAGTCCATAGGGTCGCAAAGAGTTGGACACGACTGAAGTGACTTGAGCACACACAGACAAGAAAGGGAAACAGACAGAATGTGCTACTGATAGAAAATGAGAAAGAGAGACAACAGAGAATGAGAAAAATAATAAAATGTTTATAAAGGCAACTATATAAGAAATTTCCAAATCTAAACAAAAAGCATATCAAAAAAGTAGAAAATGTATAAATTAAAGAATAGAAAAATTAATAGATAATTATAACCATGGAAATAAAAGATTTTCTAAAAAAAAAAAAAGCAATATCCAGGTGACTTTACAGATAAATCTTGCTAAAATTTCAAGTAATAGATAATTCTCAAATTAAAAAAAATTTTTACAAAAGAAAAATAGTAACTTGGTTTATTCAAAGGGTTAAATAAAAACAGTACTATAAATGGAAATTATAGGTCCATTTAAAATTTGAACATAAGAAAATTCTAAATACTCTTAGCTAATCAAATCCATGAGTATATTAAAAGTCTATATTCTGATTAGGAAGTATTTATCCCTCAAATTAGAGATGTTAACATCAGCAAGGTAGCAGTGCAATTTAATACACTAATGGGTGAAGGAAAATAATCATACATCTTAATATATGATGAAAAAATTTTGCAAATATAACCTATCAATTAAAACTTAGAAAATTGGGAGTAAAGAACATCCTCAATATGAAGAGTATATTCCAAAAACTTATAGAAACTTATGCCAAATACAGGAAACTCAGAAAAATAGCAAGATCACAAACTTAATTATAAAAACTCTCTTAACATAGTAACTGAATAAATTAAAAGATACATTAAGCTCAAAGTATGCATTTTTCTTATAAAGATATTTTTTTCCTAACTTTATAAACTAAAATCCCAACAAAAAATCTAGTATCCTTTGCAGAACCTAGAAAACATACATATACACACATGCAAAGGGTGAAAATTAAATACATAGGGCAAATTTGTTTACAAAGAAAATTAGAGACGGATATTCGCACACCAGATAATGAAAAGCACCAGAAAGTTAGTATTGTACTGATGAAACAGATTTATACCTCTGCAATAGAAAAGAAAGTTCTTAAGTATGCAAATTGTGAAGTTTCAATATTATAAAGGTGGTTTTACATATCAACAGGAAGAAGAACTCATTTTTAGTAGATGGTATTGAGAAAACTGATTCACAAACATGGAGAAAAATCAACCTGGATTTCTTTCCCATATTATGTTGAAAAGTTGACTCAAAAATGTGTTGAAATCTTAAAGATAAAAGGTGAACATAGAAAGCTAAATGAAGAAAACAGAGGAGAATATCTTCATGTCTTAAGTATGGAGAAAGACTTCCTAAGTAAAATCCCCAGGGCAAAACAATTAGATTAAAAAAAAAAATGGTTTTGAGTATGACAAAAAGTTACTTGAAATTTTATTTTAACATAGAGTGCTATTTGTACACTTAACAATTAAAAGACTGGGAAGAGATAATTGTTCTATATAAAATGACATGATTAACATTTTGCTTATCCAAGGAACTCTTTAAAATCAATAAAAAGACAGGAAAGCCACAAGAAAAATGAATGGGGGATGGATCCTAAATGGTTAAAAACAATATGAAGACATGTGCAAACTCTTTCACAATGAGAAAAAAAAATGAAAACTAAATGCTTGAGCCATCAATTAGCATCCGTGAAACAGGCAAAATTTAAATCTGAAGTATTCCACATGTGGAGTGAGTAAGAAGTGGGAAAAAAAAGAATCCCAAGCATTGCTGCTAGGAGTAGAAACTAGTACAATGTAATGGACAGCAGTTTAGCAGTACTTAGAGCAATCAATGTGGGCTTCCCTGGTGGCTCAGAGGTTAAAGCGTCTGTCTGGAATGCGGGAGACCCGGATTCGATCGCTGGGTCAGGAACATCCCCTGGAGAAGGAAATGGTAACCCATTGCAGTACTCTTGCTACAGTCCATGGGGTTGCAAAGAGTCGAACACGACTGAGCGACTTCACTTTCACTTTCAGAGCAATCAATTAAACATATGGCCTCTGACACACCAACTCCCGGACATATATCCGATGAAACTTTTTCACAGATCTAGGAGGAAATCTGAACAAGAATGTTTATACCAGTTTTGTTTATGTTAGTGAAGTGAGAACAGATAAGAAAAATGCATTGAAGTCATCCAACTCCAGAGTCATGAAGTTATGAGAAGAAACAAATTAAATGTAAATATAAAGGAATGAGTGGATCCTAAAAACTATGCTTAGGAAAAATAAACTTTTTAGCACACCATCATTTATGTAAAACGTCCTACAAACCCAGCATTATATATTTAAGAATATGTATCTAACATACTAGCCTAACTGTCTGGTAGGAAAAAGGCAACCAAGTAAGGAGAAAAAAAGAAATCAGAGAGGCCATGCACAAAGGAAGGTGGACTACAGTATGAAATATGTGATTAACTCAATATTCTGCTCCCATGGATAACAAAGTGTTAAGAAAAACCAAAGTGGAAGCCACAGTCTGAAGATACACCTGGATCAAACATTCAGTTAAGTAACCAGAACTTAAAACTGCCCAGATTTCGCTGAAGTGCTGTCTTCATGACCTTACAGGTTCCTAGATCATCAGCTACCAACAAGTAAGCTTATTCAGTGAAAAGGAATGAAAGCTTCCAGTAACCGATCATTAAAATACACATAGCAACAGCAAATGTACTTTCTCATTCATGCTTTATGAACTGACCTATAGCTACTGAGAGCCAAGCTTCTGGACCACTCTGTTGGAAGTCTCCCTGTTCTTGAATAGTTCACTGTTTGCTCAAACTTCTCACATCAAGTAATGCTCTCTGAATTTTCTTTTGACAGAAGAAAGGAAATAATAGCAGGAAGAGAGAAAAAGAGGAAGGAAGGGTGGAAGAAGGAAAGGAAATGAAGAAATAGTAATCAGTTATATAAAAATAGCTCATCTATGATTCTCCAGGCAAGAATACTGGAGTGGGTGGCCATGTCCTTCTCCAGGGGATCTTCCTGACCCAGGGATTGAACCCAGGTCTCCCACATTGCAGGCAGAACTGGGTCAGGAACATCCCCTGGAGAAGGAAATGGTAACCCATTGCAGTACTCTTGCTACAGTCCATGGGGTTGCAAAGAGTCGAACACGACTGAGCGACTTCACTTTCACTTTCAGAGCAATCAATTAAACATATGGCCTCTGACACACCAACTCCCGGACATATATCCGATGAAACTTTTTCACAGATCTAGGAGGAAATCTGAACAAGAATGTTTATACCAGTTTTGTTTATGTTAGTGAAGTGAGAACAGATAAGAAAAATGCATTGAAGTCATCCAACTCCAGAGTCATGAAGTTATGAGAAGAAACAAATTAAATGTAAATATAAAGGAATGAGTGGATCCTAAAAACTATGCTTAGGAAAAATAAACTTTTTAGCACACCATCATTTATGTAAAATGTCCTACAAACCCAGCATTATATATTTAAGAATATGTATCTAACATACTAGCCTAACTGTCTGGTAGGAAAAAGGCAACCAAGTAAGGAGAAAAAAAGAAATCAGAGAGGCCATGCACAAAGGAAGGTGGACTACAGTATGAAATATGTGATTAACTCAATATTCTGCTCCCATGGATAACAAAGTGTTAAGAAAAACCAAAGTGGAAGCCACAGTCTGAAGATACACCTGGATCAAACATTCAGTTAAGTAACCAGAACTTAAAACTGCCCAGATTTCGCTGAAGTGCTGTCTTCATGACCTTACAGGTTCCTAGATCATCAGCTACCAACAAGTAAGCTTATTCAGTGAAAAGGAATGAAAGCTTCCAGTAACCGATCATTAAAATACACATAGCAACAGCAAATGTACTTTCTCATTCATGCTTTATGAACTGACCTATAGCTACTGAGAGCCAAGCTTCTGGACCACTCTGTTGGAAGTCTCCCTGTTCTTGAATAGTTCACTGTTTGCTCAAACTTCTCACATCAAGTAATGCTCTCTGAATTTTCTTTTGACAGAAGAAAGGAAATAATAGCAGGAAGAGAGAAAAAGAGGAAGGAAGGGTGGAAGAAGGAAAGGAAATGAAGAAATAGTAATCAGTTATATAAAAATAGCTCATCTATGATTCTCCAGGCAAGAATACTGGAGTGGGTGGCCATGTCCTTCTCCAGGGGATCTTCCTGACCCAGGGATTGAACCCAGGTCTCCCACATTGCAGGCAGACGCTTTAACCTCTGAGCCACCAGGGAAGCCCATGATTAGACAAGTATTTTATATATGATTTGCTGGTTAAATAAAAGGACTGAGCTTGGTCAAGAAGCTCAAGATTTCTAGTGTAACTATGGTCAGATGAGAGGGTCCTTGAGTTTTGGAATCTGGATGACTCATTTCTGGATCCCAGAGACTCAGTGTGTGATCTAGGTTATTCTTCCATGTGTTTGGGCACCAGAGCCCTTCTCAAGTTTGGTGAGGAACCAGAGTCATAGCCAGGTCTTGTCACTGCTCCTCTGCAAGCAGATGTTGAGAAAAACTCTGAAAATGTCAGATACAAAGAGCTAAATCATTTATTTTAATGATTCTCAACCCTGTCTCTTGCTCAGTGTTCACACTGCATATGTTGAGAGAGAATCTCCAGTGATGCAGACTGTAAACCTGTCTTTTGGTGAGCTCTGTGGGTGACTGTAACATGGTCAATTGGAACAAGTAGCTGGACTGGCCATTGGGATACACCCATCCATTTTAGCTTCCATCCACTGCAAACAATCCTCCTAATAGCCATCCAGCTCCTTCTGCTGCTGCTGCTAAATCACTTCAGTCATGTCCGACTCTGTGTGACCCCACAGATGGCCTCCTACCAGGCTCCCCCATCCCTGGGATTCTCCAGGCAAGAACACTGGAGTGGGCTGCCATTTCCTTCTCCAATGCATAAAAATGAAGTTGCTCTGTTGTGTCCAACTCTAGCAACCCCATTGACTGCAGCCTACCAGGCCCTTCCGTCCATGGGATTTTCCAGGCAAAAGTACTGGAGTGGGGTGCCATTGCTTTCTCTAGAGAAATTAAAACAAAATGGAAGACTAAGATGCTCATAGCCTGAGAGGAGGGTGCAATCTTATAATATTGTTACAAATGCTTTCTTCAAGCCCTTCCATGATTAGGTTGCTACTAATGGAGCTCTACTAAGTGCTGCTATTCTATATAACTGGGGCTTCCCTGGTGGCTCAGAGGTTAAAGCGTCTGCCTGGAATGTGGGAGACCATGGTTTGATCCCTGGGCTGGGAAGATCCCCTGGAAAAGGAAATGGCAACCCACTCCAGTACTCTTGCTTGGAGAATCCCATGGAGGGAGGAGCCTGGTGGGCTACAGTCCATGGCGTCACAAAGAGTCGGACACAACTGAGCGACTTCACTATAATGTGTTAATTACAAATATAACAAATAACCCTTAGGGAGAGGAGTAAATAGCCCTTTGGGAGTATTTGAATATGAATAAATGCTAGTAGCTTTGCCCCTTCTTGTCTTTAGCGTGCTAGTGACATTTTGTCTAATATGAGTATTGCCTTTTTAAAAGACATCAATAATAGAATAATAGATTTTGAATATTTAAAATCCACATGAAAAATGAAACTATTTTGACAGATTCACTGAAATTGTATGCAAATGTAATGCATATTTAATGCAAATATACACATGGTTCTCTTAACTATTTCCTATGCTTCACTGTGCCTCTCAGTAAAATACTCATGGCTTATCTGTGCTTCTTTATTCTATTCAGTAATCAACTGTTAATGCAATTTCTGTAGGTACCACACAATGGCTAGAATAAAATAAATGAAAGAAAAGATCCCTGACATTGAGAATATTACATTTTAGTTGGGGAGAGAATAAATTCCTTCCAATCACCCAAACAGACTCATGTTTGTAAATTACCTGGTTTGCTTAATAGCACCGCTCACAGACTTAAGAGGACTAAGAGGAAACTCTGGGAATTATCCCAGGCTCCTTTATCACCCCACAGTCATGTCCAATAAGCCACCTAACACTACTTATCTTTCAAATCCACTCCCTTCATCCTATTCCAAGACTTCTTTCTTGGTTGAGCTCAGTAGGAAATAATGACATAACTTTAAGAGTATCTCACTGTTTTTCTGCTTTGCCCCTTAATCCATCCTCTATTCTCTTTCAAGAATGATTTTTTCAAAACTCATGGCTGACCAACCCATGCTTAAAATTCTCCAGTGACTTTCTAAATAATATCCTAAATCCTTTGCATAACATTTAAACCTTTCATGAATTTTCCCTGACCAATTTGCTCTTCACACTTTTTAACTTTCATTCTGTTGTCAAGTCATAAGCAAAGATTTGTAACCCCTTTGTGCACCAACAATGAAACTTTTATTAATGACAGCACTTCTCTTGTAACAACTTTCCCTTTTATCTTCTCCCTTTCTCTTATGTGTTTGGTGAACTTCTATTTATTCTCCTGGAGTCAGCTCAAATGATTATTCTTCCCCAATACTGAGTCATTCTCACACCCCCAGATTGACACAGGTGTTGCTTCTATATATTTCCAAAAAATTCTATGAATATTTTGTATCATTTTTCTCAATGGGGACAAAAAGGAAATCATGATTAATAATAATGTGTACATTCCTTTATGTTTGTCCCTTTCTTTAGTAACAAATTGAAAGTGGAAGAAAGAAAGTGAAGTCGCTCAGTCGTGTCTGACTCTTTGCAATACCATGGACTGTAGCCCACCAGGCTCCTCTGTCCACGGATTTTCCAGGCAAGAGTACTGGAGTGGGTTGCTATTTCCTTCTCCAGGGGATCTTCCCGACCCAGTGATTGAACCTCGGTCTCCTGCATTGTAGGTAGACACTTTACCATCTGAGCCACCAGGGAGGTCTCCCAGGCAAAAGTAGCAAGCCCTGTTCAACTTCTACACCATCCAGAATAATATGAGGAACTACTTTAAGCCACACATGTACCCAAATACCTCTGAGTAGCAAACTCTTGATAATGTTCCTATTATTCTATAACTTAGCTGTTAGGATTATAGAGTAGGAGAGAATACAGTTTGCAGTTCATTTCTAAGCTCCAATTAATGGATCACAAGCTACACTAATACCACTACCACCCCCGTATCACCATTGCTATCACCACAACTACTAATATCATCCTTGGGGAACTTTACCACGGGAACCAAGGTTACTGATGGAATTGTTTTCTGTCCTTTGTGTAAACTGGGGGCTGAGGCAGGGGTATGGTGTGAGTATCTACTTCCTGTGCTTCCCCATTAGACTACACAGTTTTTCAGAGCATACGCCTAGTTCTGTTTCTTTTCTCTGCTTTCCCAGAATCTAGCAGAAAGTCAGGCACATTCTAGGTAGTCAGTGATAAATGGATGGATAGGCATTCAGTGATAAATGGATGGATAAATGAACGAATGAACAAATAAATAAGAGTGAGTAAAGCATAAAGCAAGTAGAGAATAGTTCCAAAACTCCAGATATAAGGGATTTTTTTCTCCTATGTTAATGGGGTCATATTGTTGAGAGAGTTGCTGATTAGGGAAGGATCACTGTGGCATACAGAAATTAACAAAAGATTTAAGTGAGAATTGAGCTGGTCTTACCAAATGAAAAAAATAAACAGGTAGAGAAAATTTTTAAAAGCATGTTAATCTCAATATACAGAAGGGTATAATATCGTGAAAGGCAAAGGCAAAACTGCCACAGACAACTGTACAGGATCAAGAGAAACTATGAGTGGGTATCCACTGCTGGATTGAGGAATTTATACTGAGCAAGAACAGGTAACCCATGTAATATGATGCCAGTGTTTGAAGACTTGATATATAAGTTTCATGTTTCATTTCTCAGATGAAGGGAGAAAGAACCATACTGAGTCTCTTATACAAGCAGAGAGTAACACCCTCGGTTCATCATAATATACTACTAGATATGTCAAAGGTTCTAAAGCACTTTTTGAATTCTATACACTAGGATCCCTTTACTGGTAATTGAAATGGGGACACTTTGAGTTCATTATCAGTTCAGTCACTCAGTTGTCCAACTCTTTGTGACCCCATGGACTGCAGCAAGCCAGGCTTCCCTGTCCATCACCAACTCCCGGAGCCTACTCAAACTAATGTCCATCCCATTGGTGATGCCATCCAACCATCTCATTCTCCAGCTCTCATATCCATACATGACTACTGGAAAAACCATAGCCTTGACAAGATGGATCTTTCTTGGCAAAGTAATGTCTCTGCTTTTTAATATGCTGTCTAGGTTGGTCATAACTTTTCTTCCAAGGAGCAAGTGTCTTTTAATTTCATGGATGCAATCACCATCTGCAGTGATTTTGGAGCCCCCCAAAATAAAGTCTCTCATTGTTTCCATTGTTTACCCATTTATTTGCCATGAAGTGATGGGACCAGATGCCATGATCTTCATTTTCTGAATGTTGAGTTTTAAGCCAACTTTTTCTCTCTTTTTTCACTTTCATCAAGAGGTTCTTTAGTTCTTCACTTTCTGCCATAAGGGTGGTGTCATCTGTGTATCTGAGTTTATTGATATTTCTCCTGGCAATCATTGACTGCAGCTTGTGCTTCATCCAGCCTGGCATTTCACATGATGTACTCTGCATTAAATTAAATATACAGGCTTGATGTACTCCTTTCCCGATTTGGAACCTGTCTGTTGTTCCATGTCCAGTTCTAACTGTTGTTTCCTGACCTGAATATAGGTTTCTCAAGAGGCAGGTCAGGTGGTCTGGTATTCCCATCTCTTAAAGAATTTTCCACAATTTGTTGTGATTCACACAGTCACAGGCTTTGGCGTAGCCAATAAAGCAAAAGTAGATGTTTTTCTGGAACTCTTTTGCTTTTTCGACAATCCAGCAATGTTGGCAATTTGATCTCTGGTTCCTCTGCCTTTTCGAAATCCAGCTTGAATATCTGGAATATTATGGTTCACATACTGTTGAAGACTGGCTTGGAGAATTTTGAGCATTATTTTGCTAGTGTGTGAGATGAGTGTAATTATGCCGTAGTTTGAACATTCCTTGGCACTGTCTTTCTTTGGGATTCAAATGAAAACTGACAGACAACAAAAGCAACTCTGTACAATAGGGAAGAGCAAAAATTGAAGGTTCTCTAACAAGTTTAATTTATAAGAAAATATAGAAAAGTGATATATATTTTCCCAAAGGGAAATGGTAGGGGACAAACAGTTCAAAGCTGAACATCATGGAATCTTAAAGGGCCATAACTGATTATCTTTGGTTTACATTTTATTTGAAAGAAAAATAACTTGAATTACCTTGTATTCCTTTATCTTAGACCTAGTTCAGAAATAACTCACGAAAACTTCATTGTTAATTTAATTACATTTACATCTCATAGAAAAAGTTGTTTTTTTTTTTTTTTTAAAGTGATGATCTGCTGATATATCAATATCAAGCAGGATGTGGACAGAAACACAATTGAGAACAAGGATTATGCTTTATTTTTCTTGGAATCATTAGTTTTTGGCATTTATCCAGCATAGAATGAACATTTGCTTAATGCATAAATCAGTAGTAAGAGGACAACCGGGATCTGAACAGACCATAGGGGAAATTTAGTTTGATACTGACTGACCGATTAGCCATAAACTCAGTATAAGAAATCTGGAATAAACCTATCTATAAAATGTGAAGAGTCTCTTTATATGCAATTATCTATACTTGTAGAGAATAAGCTAAAGCATCCAGAAGGAACACAAATAAGGAAAATAAAATTCCTTCTTCAGTTTAAACAGTGATAATTTTCAAGATCACTGTAACTCAAATAAGTTACATTTGGGGTTTCCCTACTTTACATATCACAGAAAGACCTGCTAACTGCTTATGACAAACATCTATTGTACATCCATTTCCATCTTACAATTTAGACCAAGTCTTTGTAGAAAATGAAAGCAACATAAAATATGCAGAGAACATCCATATCCCTTCAGGCTCAGGACGAGTTGAGCATTCCTGAAAATATTATGCAAATACAAAAACGTTTTCTGTGGCAGAGGCTACTTAGCTGGGACTTTCAAGACCTTTAGATCTTGGAGCAAGTCAAAAGGATGAATAACGGAATTAGATTTATTCTCACTAGGTGCCGAGTGAGGGTTCAGCTAATTCTATCAAAGATACTCTCTCCTGTCCCTCCCCACTGGCTGCTCATATTTTCAATTTTAGTAACACAGCAGTATTATACAGAATGTTTGTGTTAATCTTGATATTACACTAGGCTCCACTGAAGAACACAGCAGGCTATGCCTGTGTGCTAAGTTGGTTCAGTTGTGTCCAAATCTTTGCAACCCAATGGACTATAGCCCAACAGGCTCCTCTGGCCATGGGATTCCCCAGGCAAGAATACTGGAGTGGGTTGACATTCCCTTATCCAGCGGATCTTCCTGACCCAGAAATCGAACCTGTGTCTCTCACATAGGCATTGGTAAGTGGCTAGCACTACTTGGGAAGCCCCGTCGTGGCCTGGGATATAGCCTATTCATTTATCTCAGTTTCCACAATCATTCCTGGTCACTAAAACCCAATTAATCATTTTATGATATGTACTGACTGGTAAACTAAACACCATTTATTTTTTTAAAAGTAGGCAGGGCCACAGGCTCCTTTTCAGTCTAGGCAAATAATGAAAGACAACCTCCTCAGAGGAAATGGTTTTTGCATTTATTTCACCAGATTGTCTTAACTGTCATTCAGGCTCACTAAGGTGTATAGATACTTCATTGTGCCAGAGAATCATGATCTTTCAGGGTATATTTAAATTAAATTATATTAAAATGCTTCCCATCTTAATATGCTGCAGCCTTTATGGCACAGGAAAATAAGCACCAGTATTCTTCTCTCCCATTGGAGAGAAGGGACTAGAGATTTATATTCCCTACATTTCTTATTAATCAAAGAGTAGGGGAAAACATCACAATCCTGAGGACTCCAAACTTAGAGAGCTTAATGCACCCTCCATGGTATCTACTGTGTCCCCACTTCTGCCAGACATTTTGGACACTTATAAGAACTAATTAAAAGATGTATGAACTTCAACATCACTGTGAAAATTTTAAACCCTAAACTGAAGAGTTACAGATCAGTTTTTATCATGCCAGGAAGAACTGTTTTATGATAGCAGTGGCATATGGCTTTATTTGTCCCTTAGGTGCAACTGTTCTCAAATCAGAGCTAATATCAGTTCTCAAATTATCCCTATCAGGAGTAGCTTTGTTTATAAGATCCAGGAGAATATCATCTCACTGTGAAAAATTTCACCTGACCTCATTGGTAGGTAATAGCTTTCCTTATACACTTCCTTGTATAAAGTACATGAATGCTCTTTTAAAAAGAAAAAAAAATAATAAGCAAGTATATTTCTTTACATTCTTCTTTACACTCTGTATAAAATTCCTTCTAGGGAAACAAATTTATTGCAGTTACAATTATTTCATTATGTTATTTTAGGTTTGGGGGTTTTGTTTTTGTTGTTTTAGAAAATAACTTACTCTAAATTACATCTAGTAAAGACTACTTAATACAATTAATCATTTGTCGCCAAGAATTATTCACTTAAAACCAGAATTTGCTGAAAAGCATCACATCATTTTTTACTTGTGCCACTAGAGGTAATTGTGTAATTAGTAATCGGTTTACAGAAGCGTGTTTTTCCATGCTGCTGATAACCCAGGTTTAAATTGCCCTTTCCATCCAGGATCCAAAGGCACTTTATAAATCATTGTATTTAAGTCTCTACTCACACCTGCTCTTGCCCACACATAAACTGCAAATGGGGTGTATTTAAAGAGGCCATTTAATACTAGGATAACTACTGCAAAGAATTCTCCACTGGAGTGAAATGCAGCAAAGTTTTAACAGATGCTCAGCAACAATAGATACCAGTAGAGGGAAAGAAATAAAAAACGTCATCTCCAATTAAAACTATAGGAAAGGTTTAGCAGGGAAGAATGTAATTACTCATTTGGACTTTGGCCAGGATACCAGAGCTAATACCCTTCGCTTTGGGGAAACTTTCTCTAAAGCTTTTAAAAACTCATCCATATAACAACTGCATGTTAATATCTCAGTTAAAAACAGAATTTTCAGAGAATAAAAGACAGATAGAAATGGTCCTCCCTACCACATCAGCTTCATTATGGTATAATCTATAACCCAGTTAAATACACACATGTTTTCAGAGGTTACGAATGGGAAGGGTCAGGAAGACTAGACTATGGGCACTGAATTAAAGGATAGAACAAGAACAGGTGCTCAGAATTAGTGGGTTGACATAGAGAATAGAGGCTGCAGGAAAAAACTTTGAAATCCAGTTTAAATAGTCAAATATCCTTTTGTTTTCTAGTCTTATATGTCCTCCTCACTTCAAGTCTTATTCTATTATTATAAAGATGTGGTTGTTTAGTCACTAAGTCGTGTCCAACTTTTGTGACCCCATGGACTGTAGCCCACCAGGCTCCTTTGTTCACGGGAATTCCCAGACAAGAATACTGGTGTGGGTTGCCATTTCCTTCTCCATGGATTTTCCTGACTCAGGGGTGGAAATCCTGTCTCCTGCATTGCAAGCTTATTCTTTACCACTGAGTCACTTTGGAAGTACTGTTATAAAGATGACCTATTGACAAATGAGCTATAAACATAATAATGGCATACCTGGGAAAGGGATTTAGGGATTATCCTGGTTTGCTGAAGGCCCAGAGAATGTTCCGTGATACACATGATACATTTGCATTTGGAAAATAACATGATTATGACCAAGGTCCTTGCACACTTCAGATAATTCTAACCTTCATCAAATGTCCGCAACTGGTTGGCCCTGCAGGGCAAAAGCCAGGGAGATTTGTGCGCGTGTGTTTATACAGTTTAATGGTAATCACCTTTCCACCTTATTATTTGTAGAATCAAAAACCTCTCTCCATACCTTCAACTAGCAGATGGTGGGGAGAACACGAAGCACAAAGTGACATGAGGAATAAATTGGAAAGGAACATTCATAATAACTATGATTAGAAGAATTGAGCACGGTCCATAGGAAAATACATGCCTGCCAAATCCAATTCCACTTTCACTTCCACCTCCCTAATGATAACACCCAGGGTCCTTAAACACTGACTTGGAATTAAAATGGATTGTTTGCAGCTGCTCACATGCAGGCTTATTCTGTTGGCCCCGCCCCATGTTTACATGTGGCTTGCCTTCCCTGCCTCAGTTCTTGCCAGGGAAGGCCATTTGAGAAACAACAGGACTGCAAGCTGAACAGAATGCATTTTATGAGTCAGCTTGATCCTCATCCATGGGCTGAGAGTTCGTAGCGTTAAGCCATTAGCCCTGTTGCCTGCTTTTAAAAGGAACTTGCTCTCTTTGGTTTCCCCCCTAACAGAGGGAGCTGCAGGATTCAGGCCTTTTTGCTTCTTCAATTTACTTTCTGTCAAGTTCCCCTTTCCTTCTGCCCATCTTGTATACATTTTGTGATGGTTGAGTAACATTTTGAAACTGAATAGAGATAAAAAATGACATTATATCTGATTGCAGTAGCTAGCAGTAATTTTCAAAACCCTGTTTTTAAGCAAGTGGCAATGAAATAGTTTTTGCATTTGGCCAAGTGAAGCCAGTGGGCGAGTCAATGAGATTAGGTTGGAATAAGACGTGAAGGCAGGCACTGAGGTTCCTGAGGTGCTGCAGATCTAAACCGTGGGGAGGGACTTCTATGGTGTTCCAATGGCTAAGACTCTGCACTCCCAAATGTAGGGGGCCTGGGCTGGATCTCTGGTCAGGGAACTAGGTCCCACATGCAGCAGTTGAAGATTCTGAGTGCCACAACTAAAACCCAACACAGCCAAATAAACAAATATTAAACATAAATAAACGGGAGAAGTCAGAGTCTAAATAGGGAAGGAGGCTCTGTTTCTTCTAGGAATGGGAGTCCCTTCAACCTAGTGAGTACTTCACATAGCATGGTTCCACCGGCTGCTGACCGCATAATTGATACATCTCTGGTTGAAAGTCATTTTGAAAGAAAAGTCATTAAGTAAAACTTAAGCCCTGCCTTACAGGTGTTCAATGTAGGATGAGATGTGGACAAAGAGTACTGATATGGTTGCTGTTGGCTTGCATTTGTCCCTTAAGAAAGAAAGAGTCACTGACAGAGACACCAGTGGCGTAAGGGATGGGGGATCTTATGGGTCTGAAGCAAGGTCCCACAGCAACACCTCGCTGTGTGCAAAAGATGGTGGGCAGAACATGGTGGCTAGCTTCCCTCTCAGGCAGTGGGAAATTGCCAGTTATGGGGTAATTGACATCTGGTTGGCTCATTGATTACTAGGGAAACCAGGAGAGGGGCAAGCCCCTGACCACCAGTTTGCTGAGAACAATCACCAGCTGCGACCTGGGACAAGCATGCTGGAAAGTCACTGTGCGTAAGATAGAGAGGTGAAGCAAGCACTGGTTGGGCAGGAGACGTGCAGAGAGCAAGAGGACAGCCATCTTGAGGGCCTGACCATACTGTTGCAAATACAGGGAACATTGTACATTTTCTGCTTATAAAATTATATTCTAGGATTTGCTCAACATTTCCCTAACCTTGCTCAATAAAATAAGAGAAAAACTTGCCAAGTTTTTCTTATAATTCTAAATTGTGCAACTAACAGCCACATATTTGAATACTAATAAAGTCCTTTTTATTCTCTAACCCTTACAATGCCTCATTCCTTCAAGAATAATATTTTATTTTTGGAATCAACTATAGAAGTACTCAGTGAAGCTGAATGCCATAATCAGGTTCTACCTAAACTCACCATTTGGTTTTTCAAAATTTTAAGTAACTTTCCAACAAGATCTGAGCATAGAGATATAAGAACATATACACTTCTCTCCACAACACTGCTGTTGCTATTTTAAAGAGACAAAACATCATTGAGATAATGTGGGTTAAAATTCAATCACTTAAACTGTGACTATTAACCAAGCACATATCATGGGAAAGCACAGAGCTAGGCATGGGAGAGAGTAACAAAAACTGAAACAATTTGTTATCCTGCATTGGTCAGGCTAGAGTCATGTGTTTCCATAGTTTGGGGTGCATGCCTCTCTCACAGGCATAGCCTCATCACATTCCACTGTCAGTATTTCATCTTTCTTTCTGGCTAGACTATGAGTTTCTTATGAGATCCTGATAGCTCTTATCTTTGTATATGTGCATGTGTGCATGCTAAATTGTTCCAGTCATATCTGACTCTTTGTGACCTATGGACTGTAGCCCACTAGTCTCCTCTATCCATGAGATTCTCCAGGCAAGAATACTGGAGTGGGTTGCCATACCCTCCTCCAGAGGATCTTCCTGACCCAGAGATCAAACCTGTATCTCTTAAGTCTCCTGCATTGGCAGGTGGGTTCTTTACCCCTAGTGCCACCTGGGAAGCTCCTGTATCTGTAGAATTTATCATTATTCTTGCCACAATGGGGAAATACCTAAATTAAGATGTTAATTGAATAAATATGGGTGGATATTAGTACCAATGATCATCAAGATTCTCTTTTCATAATATCAGACATCTAAAGAATGAAAGATTGTGTAGTTAGGCATCTTTCCTGAAGAGGACTGTGATGAGAATCCTTTGGTATGTGTGAGGGTGGGGGTGGGGGGCACTATAAACTAAATTCATTCAAAAGTATTTCCTGAGCCTAATCTACCCCCCACACACTGGGCCAGGTGTGGAAAACTGCAAGGCTATGCATGGCAGACTAAACACTGTCTTTGGGATTTCACAGTCTAGCAGAGAAGACATAAAAAAAAAAAAAAAAGGGCAAATCTGCCTCCACCAAGGAAACGCATAGCAATGCACCATTGGTGCTCTGGAGCTTGCTTGTACTTCAGATGGTTCCTCAAAGTCATTTGTTAAATATTTAGGTACTTTGCAAGCTGGTTCTTGAATTATTAGTTGACTGCATTTGGCCATGATAGAGGGGAAATCAAATCTGGGACATTTTTTTCACCAGAGAGTAGTCACTAGCTTGCCAGTGGTTATAGTAATGTGTACCTAACTCTGAGATTCTTCACCTCTTTTCCTCATCCTTGTCTGCTTTCTCCTTTAAGTGATGATGATAGAAAACACAAGCCTATTTATAAGATGAAGTGAAGTGATAGTTGCTCAGTCATATCTGACTCTTTGAGATCTCATGAACTACAGCCCGCCAGGCTCCTCTGTCCATGGAATTCTCCAGGCAAGACTACGAGAGTGGGTAGCCATTCCTTTCTCTAAGGGATTTTCCTCACCCAGGGATCAAACCTCGGTCTTCTGCATTACAGGCAAAAATCTTTATCATCTAAACCATCAGGGAAACTCTATTATAAGATACTTTCTTTTAAAAGCTTTACATTTTAAATTGAAAAAAGTGCCTGATTAGAACTTTTAACATATTTGCAAGATAAAGCCAGCAAATAAAATGCTTCATTGTCTCCTTTCACGTGTGCCTTATCTTAACACATATAAAATAAAAACTAATTATGTTTAGCTCATGCATAATACTGTATATATAATAGTAGTCAATAAATATACTGAATTGAATCAAATAGAATCAAGTCAAATTGGACTGCACTGCATTAAAATGAACAAGCTAGACTAATTTAAAGTCTGCAATAATATAAGATACTTTTACTTTTTGTATTAAATTGAAACAAACTTTAGCACTAAAATATAATTACTTCTTGCTTGAAAAATCATTTAAGTTTATTGTTTATAAAAGTATGTGCGTCAGCAGCGAATGGACACTTTTTTGGTATACATGCATGAACTGGCTATATTTTGATGATCTGTGCCACTTTATATCTTTGAAACATTTATAATGCTAGAAAGCAATACCAGAATTTTAAGTTATTATTCAATCTAGACTTTGTACTTGAAACCACCTTGCTTATTGATGAAATTTATTTTATCTGAAATTTTTGATTCATATGTATTACTGTGGTCTCTAATACTTCCACATTAATTACACCATAATTTTTACTGCATGTCAGTATCATCAGTACTTGGGAGATACTGTGAGGTTTTCAGCCATGGTGTGGTAAGTAAGAACAAATCTTAAGTGAAAGTCACTCAGCTGTGTCCAACTCTTTGTGATGCTATGGACTGTAGTCTGGCAGGCTCTCTGTCCATGGAATTCTTCAGGTCAGAATACTGGAGTGGGTAGCCCTTCCCTTCTTCAGAGCATCTTCCCAACCCAGGGATCGAACCCAGCTCTCCCACACTGCAGGCAGATCCTTTACCATCTGAGCCACCACGGAAGCCCAAGAATAAAACATGGGTCTAAAAGTCTTGGGTCTTAGTCTTGAATTCTACCTAGTAGAGTTTGGCCAATTACTTATCTCTTATCTCCTCAAATCCTTAACTTTTTTTTTGTCAGTTAATTATGAGGAACTACCTGTATCACAAAGATGTGTGCTGATGAAATGATGGGTGTAGAAACTTTATTTCAGGGGCATGCACACAGACAGATAAAGCTCTATAAATGTTGGCAATTAAAACACATGAATAAGCAATAAAAGAGAAAAAATCTGAAATCTAAGTGTCTTCAAGGTCTACAAGATATCTGCTAAAACAGCAAAATAATTAGATGATATGTTTTTGGTGGGTACACTCAGAAAATTTAGAACTAGGAAAGGAAAATAAGTTTATATATATATATATATAAAATAACTATATATATATAGTCCAGGAGGCTGCTAAGTCACTTCAGTCGTGTCCGACTCTGTGCGACCCCATAGATGGCAGACCACCAGGCTGCCCCATCCTGGGATTCCCCAAGCAAGAACACTGGAGTGGGTTGCCATTTCCTTCCCCAATGCATGAAAGTGAAAAGTGAAAGAGAAGTCACTCAGTCGTGTTTGACTCTTAGCGACCCCATGGACTGCAGCCCACCAGGCTCTTCCATCCATGGGATTTTCCAGGCAAGAGTACTGGAATTGGGTGCCATTGCCCAGGAAGAGGAGCACAATAACAATTACTTATATTTATTGGCTATCTGCTATGTGATAGGCACTTCCCTAGTGTTTCACATACATAAATAATTTAATCTTCAAAAGAACCCTTTAACATACTCTTGGTCATATTCTCATTTAGAGATGTGACAACTGAGCTACAGAGAAGGTCTTCTCCAAGGTCTTGCGCAATGAAAGGATGGAGCAAAACTTTAAATCTTGAAAGCAGGCATTGAAGAATATTACTCCCTAGACTATTCATACATGTATATCATATGTAATATATATAATATATATTTAATAATATAATAACATATATAATAATAACATACTATATATTTTATAGTATAATAATATATATAATATGTATTTCCTGTAGAAGGGCATGGCAACCCACTCCAGTATTCTTGCCTGGAGAATCGCCATGGACAGTGGGGACTGGTGGGCTACAGTGGGCTACAGCCCATGGGGTTGCAAAGAGTTGGACACGACTGAGTGACTAAGCACAGCACATAATATATATTTAACAAACACAGTGCACTTGTTTACAGGATCTGTTCTAGTCTTTATCAGAAAAATATTAACTCATTACCCTGAAGCTGGGAAAGATTGAAGGCAGAAGGAGAAAGGGACAACAGAGGACAAGATGGTTGGATGGCCTCATCAACTCAATGGACATGAGTTTGAGCAGTCTGGGAGATGGTGAAGGACAGAGAAGCCTCGTGTGCTGCAGTCTATGGGGTCACAAAGAATTTAAAATGACTGAGTGAACAACAGCAAATATTTATAATAAATCTATGATATAGCAGGAGACCCCAGTTCGATTCCTGGGTCAGAAGATCCACTGGAGAAGGAACAGGCCACCCACTCAAGTATTATTTGGCTTCCCTTGTGGCTCAGCTGGTAAAGAATCCTCCTGCAATGCGGGAGACCTGGGTTTGATCCCTGAGTTGGGAAGACCTCCTGGAGAAGGGAAAGGCTACCCACTCCAGTATTCTGGCCTGGAGAAGTCCATGGACTGTACAGTCAATGTGGTTGCAAAGGGTCAGACACAAGAGTTGCCCTGAGCAACTCTTATAACACTTCACTTATAATATAGGTACCATTATTAATCTCATTTTATAAATAAAATTACTATAACTAAGGCTCGAATGGGTTAAGTAACTTGCCCAGGGTCACATAGATAGTAAATAGCAAGGTGGGATTCAGGCTACAGAATCCCCTGTAGCCAGGCAGTCAGGCTACAGAATCACCTAGTATCTGCTCTACTCCTCAGAAAGGATTTTAATAGTCTGGTTGTATCAGCAAGGTCATTTCTATTGTGGGAATGACTATGGAGTCTGCTCCCCAAATTTCGGCATGGAAAAAATTCTGTATTTGTTATGGTCTGATTATGATTTGTTTTTCCACATTGCCCTCTATACTAGAGATGACTTAAATATTTCAATTCTTATGATACATCTACACTTCTCAAGGAAAGATTAGTAAACCGATACTGTAGCTTTGTAATTCATTCTCTTTTGAGTCTGATTAATGTGCGTCATCTCCAAGGAGATAAGTTTTCTGAATCTGCTGGTCTTTTGGCTATATTATAAACAGTTGTAAATTCCCTAAGGTAATAACAATCTACAAAACCTTTAAGAAGCATCTAATACCTTTCCCCAAGTTACACTGCTCCTCTAAATCTCCATAAGCTATACCAATGAAAATCTCTTTTCTTAATTGTGTTATTAGTGCTAAAAGATTTACAATAATTTTTTTTTCAAGCTAGGAAGAAAAAAAAGTTACCTTTCAGTTTGTTCGGTTTGATTCTTGTTGGATAACCCGAAACCATTGGTCTGAACACATTTCTTGAATGTTGAGTGGTTTTAATTGTGTGTATTGTCTCTGTGTCTGGACAGAGACTTAATCACTTTAGTTCTAAGGATTTGTTCCAAAGTGAAATAACCTTTCTCTAAACTCTAGAATAATCCTCTGAAGTCTGTTCTCCATCTGTGTTCCCAAGTTTAAAACTCTCCCCTTCCATCTGCTAAATTCAATAATAACTGTAACACCAAGCAGCAGGTAGAACCAATATGCTGGCTCAAAACTGAATCCTGAAAATGAATCTGGCATCCCTGCTGCAGAGTCATCTGTATTTGCTGATCTGCCCCCATTAATCTCCAGGGAATAAGAGAGAAACATTTCAAAGAACAAAGGGTGGGGGAGATCTTTCTAATTAATTGCAAACAATAATAGCATAAAAGTCATTGGCCTTTTTGTCTGCGTAAAGACAGTGTTGCAAAACAAGAAAATAAAGATGTCACAGATACATTTCCAAAGTTGGAAGGGAAAGTGTACAAATGTCACACAAACACCTAACCCACAACACATAGCTCAAAATTTCAACACAGAAACTTATCTCAAAGACCAAAAATCCCATCTGTCAAATTATTGGTTATAGCACATGCATATAGGGTGCTTCCCAGATGGCACAGTAGTGAGGAATCCACCTGCCAATGCAGGAGATGCTAGAGACACAGATTTGATCCCTGGGGTCAAGAAGAAGAGTGTGTCAAGAAGATCCTCCGGAGTAGAAAATGGCTACCCACTCTAGTATTCTTGCCTGGAAAATTCCAGACAGAGGAGCCTTGCGGGCTACAGGCCATGGGGTTGCAAAGAGTCAGACATGACTGAGCAAACACACATACCCACACTAATGGATATAGAGGGTGGAATCATAAGTACATAGGAATGGAAAGTCAAAAGATTATTCAGCGATTATAGGGCTGAGATTTTATGTTTCTATTAAAAAATAATTTCTCTTAGAACAACCATTGAAAACACCATCTTTTATTCCTGAAATACTTGAATCACTCATTAATCAGAAGCTCAGGATGGTCAGAACATTCATGCTGCCTCTTCCAGCTGTTTGAGTTTTTAAAGTCAAAGATTGTTCTCCTGGTCTTGTAGTTGAATAAGTAAATTGCTTTTGAACACTAGAAGGGGCACATATAAAGCATGTATATTCTCTTCCCTCCTTTCTGACTGTAGTACACTTTCGCCCACTGTGTGTGTTTTCAAAAGGAACCTTTTACTGAAAGTTCTTCAAGTGAAAGATAAATAGGTTGAAAACAAAAGAAGAAATAACCTGAGGAGAAAGGCAAAATTTTCTGCTCCTTCCTGTACAATTTTCCTTGAATTTAGCCATTATTCAGAAAATCACAGACCTAAGTACTCTTCACCGGTCACTCAAATTTTAGTAATCTTTCTCACTTTTTTCCCTTCCTTTCCTGACTCATGACTCTGACCCCCTCCTCTGGCTCTCACACACTCTTTCTCCCACAGGTGGGCGATGACTGAGGTTGCCCTGGACACTCCATACTTCTAATTCAATTTTAAGCTAACTTATTTCATTAATTTTTCTGCAAATGTATTCAGCCCCCTCTCTTTTCTTACCTTCAAATTTCATCTCATGATATGAATATATTACTTCATGTTTATCCTTCCTTCCATTTTTTAATGGCACTATTAGCACTTAATATACCAGTAGGTAATAGTATATTTTTAATTTACGTCTGAATTCCATTTACACCCTCACCTACATAAAACATGTGTGCATGAAGTCTCTTCACTTGCATCCAACTCTTTGCAACCACATGAAATGTAGCCATACTCTGTCCTGCCTCTGCCTGTAGACTCCTCTGTCCGTGGGACAGCCAAGGAGAGAACACTGGAGTGGGTTGACTTGCCCTCCTCCAGGGGATCTTCCCAACTCAGGGATTGAACCCGTGTCTCATTATGTCTCCTGCACTGGCAGGCAGATCCTTTACCATTAGCGCCACCTGGAAAGCCATAAAATATAAGAATATTTAAAATGTGCTATTGGTTTATAAACCCCAAGAAAACAGGGGATGAAACCGTAAAATTGGTTCATATAATAGACAGCCCTGGAATTTATACTTAAAAAAAAAACCTGTTGGTAACCATGAGAGTAGAGGGAAAAGAATAAATAAAAAGGATATGGAGACTTAAAAACAAATGTAGAATACCCATTCTTTTCAAATATATATGGGATATTAACCACACTACCATATCCTGGGCTATAAAGGAAATAGCCTAAAAAGCACCAAATATCAAATTACTGAAATAATCATAGACTACTGTTTCTGATTTAAGTGTATCAGTGAACTAGGAAACACTCATTTGTTTGACTATTTATCACTTCATTTCTAAATAACCCATAGATAAAAAATATATAATGGGATTTAGAGGTTATATAGAACTAAAAAGTAATGAATGTATAAAATAAAAAAAACTTGTGAAATACAGCTAAAGTTCTGCTTATCTATCTCAAAAAATTATTTAAAAACAATGACACATTAAACTCAAATAAATAGAGATAAGATAATAATATAGAGTCAAAGTTTAAAAAAAGTAGAAAACAGACATGTAATAAAGGGGTTCAACAGAGCCAATAATTGTTTCTTTGAAAAGAATATTATTTATATACCCTTAGCAAAGGTACTCAAGGAAAAATAAAGAATGAACAAATAACTGATATCACATGGTAACACTGACATCACTACAGATCACATAGATATTATATGAACATATTACAAACAAGTTTATTTCAATAATATGACAACATGGAAGAATGTAGATTACCTAGGAAACATAGTCCATAAAGAATTATGCAAGAAAGCACTCTTAGGACCCAGATCTTGGTTTCTAATGTCATTATCCAATTAAAAAAAAAAAAAAGCAAAATTTCTTGGACAAATAACTGATTTTATAAAAGGGGTAAAGTGAAGTGAAGTGAAAGTCACTTAGTCATGTCTGATTCTTTGTGATCCCATGGAGTATACAGTCCATGGAACTTTCCAGGCAAGCATAGGGTAGCCTTTTCCTTCTCTAGGGGGCCTTCCCAACCCAGGGATCAAACCAGGTCTCCCACATTATGGGCAGATTCTTTACCAGCTGAGCCACAAGGGAAGCCCAACGAAAGGGGTAGCAAATATATATGATGAACTTAGATTACATTGTGCTACAAGAAAGTAAGAAAATGTTCAGAACATGAATAAACAAACAAACAAACCCCAAAGCCTCATCATGTTTATTAGTATGTCAAAGGAATTCAGGATCCAACTGAAAAAGTTTGCAATAATCAAACCTGGAACAATTTGAGCAACAAATAAAGTATCATCATATTATAACTCTAAGTAAAAAATAAACATGCATGAGATCATGGTGATATAAATAAGTGATTGGCTAAATAGATAAGTGGGAGTATAGACAAACCTCCTGTGCAGAACAATTCCAACTTACGCAGATACTTGACCCTTAAGGAGTATAAGTTCACATGTCAGTATGGGCCACATGTAGTGACTTACTTCAAAAAGTGCAGGTTATAAAGCAAGAAAAGTAATTTTACCAAGGAGAGACCTGATAAAACACTGCCTCAAGCCAGGAGGTCAAGATTAATATCAACAGTGGAAAGTCATATTGCTAGTATGTACTTATAAAATAATGTAATGAGAATGACACTTTACTTCTGTGGTTTTTCTTTCCCAAACACATTATCTCAGTGTAATTACAGGAAAAACAAAAAAAAATTCCTACTCAAGTACATGAACCATGAACTTCCAGATGTTCAAGCTGGATTTACAAAAGGCAGAGAACCCAGAGATCAAATTGCCAACATCTGTTGGATCATTGAAAAAGCAAGAGTTCCAGAAAAACATCTACTTTTGCTTTATTGACTATGTCAAAGCCTTTGACTGTGCAGATCACAACAAACTGTGAAAAACTCTTAAAAAGATGGGAATACCAAACCACCTGACCTGCCTCCTAAGAAATCTGTATGCAGGTCAAGAAGCAACAGTTAGAACTGGACATGGAACAACAGACTGGTTTCAAATTGGGAAATGAGTATGTCAAGGCTGTATATTGTCACCCTGCTTATTAATTTATATGCAGACTAAATCATGCAAAATGTTGGGCTGGATGAAGCACAAGCTGGAATCAAGATTGCTCAGAGAAATATCAATAACCTCAGATATGCAGATGACACCACCTTTATGGTAGAAAGCGAAGAAGAACTAAAGAGCCTCTTGATGAAAATGAAAGAGGAGAGTGAAAAGGTTGGTTTAAAATTCAACATTCAGAAAACTAAGATCATGGCATCTGATCCCATCACTTCATGGCAATAGATAGGAAACAGTTGAAAGAGTGCAGACTTCATTTTTGGGGGCTCTAAATTCACTGCAGATGGTGACTGCAGTTATGAAATTAAAAGATGCTTCCTCCTTGGAAGAAAAGCTATGACCAACCTAGACAGCATATTAAAAAGCAGAGACATTAAAAAAAAAAAAAAAGCAGAGACATTACTTTGCCAACAAAGGTCCATCTAATCAAAGCTAAGGTTTTTCCAGTAGTCATGTATGGATGTGAGAGTTGGACTATAAAGAAAGCTGAGTGCCAAAGAATTGATGTTTTTGAACTGTGGTATTGGAGAAGACTCTTGAGAGTCCCTTGGACAGGAGGGAGATCCAACTGGTCCATCTTAAAGGGAATCAGTCCTGAATATTTATTGGAAGGACTGATACTGAAGCTGAAACTCCAATACTTTTCCCACCTGATGCGAAGAATTGACTCATAGGAAAAGACCCTGATGCTGGGAAAGATTGAGGGCAGAAGGAGAAGAGGGCGGCAGAGAGTAAGATAATTGGCTGGCATCACCAACTCAATGGACGTAAGTTTGAGTAACGTCTGGGAATTGGTGATGGACAGGGAAGCCTGGAGTGCTGCAGTTTATAGGGTCACAAAGAGTTGGATACCACTGAGCAATGGAACTGAACTGAATTGAACTGAAGAGATATTCTCCCAAATACATAACCTATAATGTTCAAAACTATCAGAAACAAGGGAAGTCCAAAAAACTGTCAAAACCAAGGAGTCCTGATCACTAAATGTCATGTGATACCCTGATAAAATGCTGAAACAGAAAATGGAACATTAGGGAAAAACTGAGGAAATCTGATAAAGTATGAGACTTTGGTTAAGTTGAAACAAATAATAGAAGAAATGAAAGGGAAAAAAAAAACCATAGAAGACGATTTTATAAATGATAGATTAAACTGTTGAAAAAGAAATCAAATATGCTTGTGTTTTGGAAGAATATGATGTATCTTTTATCTTCATATCTCAATCACAATAGGGAGAAAATAGTTGTGAGTAGCCTTGCAAAGTAAACACATGATTGAAAACCTTATAAAAGTTAAACACATTTTGTTGCTTTCAATAAACAGTAAATATCACCTAAAGGGGAAAAGAATTGCTTTCTAATACAGAAAAATGGATTTTGATCTTTTATTCCATATGCTTTTTGGGCATTCCTTCCTTTCATTTTTATAACTATTGTAAAGATTAGGTAGAATTTCTTTAAAAAAAAACTACACATAAATTAGGATAGATAATGTATTCTGTCATAAAACCATTTTCAACAAATTTTAGATGATAGAAATTATTTCAAACATCCATTCTGACCACAATGGTGTGAAATTAGAAGTCAACCACAGAAAGAAAAATGGGAAAAGAAAACAGAAACACACACACACACACACACACACACACACGGAGACTAAATAACATGCTACTAGAAGACCAGTGAGTCAACAATGAAATAAAAGAATCAGAAACTACTTTGAGATAAACAAAAATGAAAACATAATCATACAAACCTATGGGATTCAGCAAAGCAGTTCTAAGAGGGAAGCTCAGAGTGATGTAGTCCTTCCTCAAGAAATAAGAAAAATCTCAAATAAACCACCAAATGTACTACATAAAAGCATGAGAAAAAAAGAACCCAAAGTTGGCAGAAAGAAGGAAATAATAAATATAGGAAATGAAACAAGTAAACTAGAGGTTAAAACAAATAGAAAAAGAACAATAAAACTGAGAGCTGGGTTTTTGAAAAGATAAAGTTGACAAGCCTATAGAAAGGCTCACAAGAAGAAAAGAGAGAAGATGCAAATAAACACAGTAAGAAGTAAAAGAGGAGAAGTAGCAACCCATAGGACAGAAGGCAATGGCACCCCACTCCAGTACTCTTGCCTGGAAAATCCCATGGCCGGAGGAGCCTGGTGGGCTGCAGTCCGTGGGGTCGCTAGAAAGAAGGAAATAATAAATATAGGAAATGAAACAAGTAAACTAGAGGTTAAAACAAATAGAAAAAGAACAATAAAACTGAGAGCTGGGTTTTTGAAAAGATAAAGTTGACAAGCCTATAGAAAGGCTCACCAAGAAGAAAAGAGAGAAGATGCAAATAAACACAGTAAGAAGTAAAAGAGGAGAAGTAGCAACCCATAGGACAGAAGGCAATGGCACCCCACTCCAGTACTCTTGCCTGGAAAATCCCATGGCCGGAGGAGCCTGGTGGGCTGCAGTCCGTGGGGTCACTAGGAGTCGGACACGACTGAACGACATCACTTTCACTTTTCACTTTCATGCATTGGAGAAAGAAATGGCAACCCACTAAAGTATTCTTGCCTGAAGAATCCCAGGGACAGGGGAGCCTGGTGGGCTGCTGTCTATGGAGTCGCACAGAGTCGGACACGACTGAGGCGACTTAGCAGCACCAGCAGCAGCACAGAAATCCAAAAAAAAAAAAAAAAAAATCAAGAGACTATTATGAACAGTTACATGCCACAAATTGTACAACACAGAAGAAACGGACAACCTTCTAGAAACATACATCTTGCCAAAACTGATTCAATAAGAAAAAATCATTTTGAACAGGTTAATTACTGGAAGTCAAATAGAATTTGCAATTAAAAAACTCCCTGTAAACAAACATCAAGGTCATGTGACTTCACTGGAGAATTTTACCAAACATACAATACAAAGCCTGATGAAGGCACTAAATAAAATAAATCAATAATTATGGGCTAAAGTCTTTGATGAATATAAACGAAAAGTTGAGTTCAGTTCAGTCGTTCAGTCATGTCCGACTCTTTGTGACCCCATGAATCACAGCACACCAGCCCTCCCTGTCCATCACGAATTCCCAGAATCCACCCAAACCTATGTCCATTGAGTTGGTTATGCCATCCAACCTTCTCATCCTCTGTTGTCCCCTTCTCCTCCTGCCCTCAATCTTTCCCAGCATCAGGGTCTTTTCAAATGAGTCAGCTCTTCGCATGACTAAGTGGCCAAAGTATTGGAGTTTCAGCTTTAGCATCAGTCCTTCCAATGAACACCCAGGACTGGTCTCCTTTAGGATGGACTGGTTGGATCTCCTTGCAGTCCAAGGGACTCTCAAGAGTCTTCTCCAACACCACAGTTCAAAAGCATCAATTCTTTGGCACTCAGCTTTCTTTATAGTCCACTCTCACATCCATACGTGACTACTGGAAAAACCATAGCCTTGACTAGATGGACCTTGGTTGACAAAGTAATGTCTCTGCTTTTAATATGCTGTCTAGGTTGGTCATAACTTTCCTTCCAAGGAGCAAGTGTCTTTTAATTTCATGGCTGCAATCACTATCCGCAGTGATTTTGGAGTCCAGGAAAATTAAGTCTGCATTGTTTCCACTGTTTCCCCAACTATTTGTCATGCAGTGATGGGACCAGATGCCATGATCTTAGTTTTCTGAATGTTGAGCTTTAAGCCAACTTTTTCACTCTCCTCTTTCACTTTCATCAAGAGGCTCTTTAGTTCTTCTTCACTTTCTGCCATAAGACTGGTGTTATCTGCATATCTGAGGTTATTGATAAATGCAAAGACACTGAACAAATATTAGCAAACTGAATTTAACAATACATAAAAATCATCATACACCATGAACAAGTTAGATTCATTCTGGGGTTACAAGGGTGCTACAATACACAGAAATCAATCAATGTGATAAACCATAGTAAAAAGAGGAGAGATAAAAAGCATATGATCATTCCAACAGACATACAGAAAGAATTAGACAAACTTCAACAATTCATTCATGATAAAAACTCTCAGCAAAGTGGGTACAGAGAAAACATATTTCAACATAAAAGCTATTTATGAAAAACCCACAGCCAAGATAATACTCAATTGTGAAAAACTGAAATGCTTCCTGCTAAATTCAGGAACAAGAGAAAGCTGTCCATTTTCACCACTTGTATTCAACATACTATTGGAAGTCCTAGCCACAGCAGTCAGACAAGAAAAAGAATTAAAAAGATATCCAAATTGGAAGGGAAGATGTAAAACTGTCACTGTATACAGATGACAGTCAATCCTGAAGGAAATTAATCCTGAATATTCATTGGAAAGACTGATGCTGAAGCTTCAAAACTTTGGCCACCTAATGTGAACAGCTGACTCATTGGAAAAGACTCTGATGTTGGCAGAGATGGAGGGCAGGAGGAGAAGGGGGCGACAGAGGATGAGAAGGCTGGATAGCATCGTTAACTCAATGAATATGAGTTTCAGCAAATTATGGGAGACAGTAAGGACAGGAAGCCTGGTGTGCTGCAGTCATGGGGTTGCAAAGAATCAGACATGACTGAGTGACTGAACAACAACAATGATACTCTATATAGAAAACCCTAAAGACTCCACCAAAAAAAAAAAAAAAAACTAGTAGGATTAATAAATAAATTCAGCAAGGTGGCAGAGTATAAGATTAATACATAGGAATCTGTTGCATTTCTTTACACTAACAATGAATAACAGAGAAACTAAAAAAAAAAAATTTAGGAATAAACCTAATAAAGGATTTAATGTTTACAAACTGAAAACTATAAAACATTGACAAAAGGAGCTGAAGATGATTCAAAGAAATGGAAATATATCTCATGCTCTTGAATTAGAAGAATTATATTGTTAAAACGGCTATACTACACAAAGCAATCTACAGATTTAATGTGACCCAAATTGGATATTTTTCACAGAGCGAGTAAAAATAATCCTAAATTCTATATGACTCAGAAATGCCCAAGCAATCCTGAGGAAAACAGAACAAAGATGGAAGCAAAACCCTTTCAGACCTTAGACTATACTACAAAAGCTACAGTAGTCAAAACAGCATGGTAGTAGCACAAAAGCAGGCATACAGATTGAGAGAACAGAGTAGAGAGCCCAGAAATACACCACACACCTATGACCAATTAATCTACAACAAAGGAGGCAAGAATATACAATTAAGAAAAGACAGTCTCTTCCACAAGTGGTGCTGGGAAAGCTGTAGAGCTACAAGTAAATCAGTGCACTTAGAACATTCTCCCACACCATATAGAAAAACTAACTTGGAATGATCTAAAGACATAAATATAAGATCTGATATCATAAACTTCCTAGAAAAGAACATTGGCAAAACATTCTCAGACATAAATTGTAGTAATATTTTCTTAGATCAGTCTCCCAAGGCAAAATAAATAACAGCAAAAACAAACAAATGGGATATAATCAAACTTATCAGCTTTCACCAAGGAAAAAGGGAAGTAAACCATCCACAAAACAAAAAGACAACTCTGGAATGGGAGAAAATATCTGCAAATAATGCAAAACAATTGCAATAAAAATCCTAACAAAGTGTATGTGTGTATGTAAACTGAAAAGTTGATTTAAAATTTCATATGAAATGCAAAGTCTTCAAAATATTTAAGAACTCGAATTTCTCAAAAAGAAAGTCATAGAACCTATGCAATCATATATAAAAACTTATACAGATATAATGATTAAGAAATGGTAGTGTGCAAGGAAAGATAAGTAGGCAACTGAAAGAAAATAGATAATCCAGAAATAGACCTGAACATAAATGAAGAGAAAATCAGTTTTTCAATAATTGATATTGGGTCTACTGGAGAGCCATTAGGAAAAATTAATTAATCTTAACTCTTACATCATATAAATTAATTTCATTTGGATAGCAGAAAATATATAAAAGCAAAATAGTAAAGCTTCCAAATGTTAACACAAGAAAATATATTGGGCAGGAAAACTGTTAGTAAACAGAACCACTATAAGCACCAATCATGAAAAACAAGATTGAAAACTGGATTTCTCTTCATCAATGCTGCTAAGTCACTTCAGTCATGTCCAACTCTGTGTGACCCCATAGACAGCAGCCCACGAGGCTCCCCTGTACCTGGGATTCTCCAGGCAAGGACACTGGAGTGGGTTGCCATTTCCTTCTCCAATGCATGAAAGCGAAAAGTGAAAGTGAAGTCGCTCAGTCGTGTCCGACCCTCAGCAACCCCATGGACTGCAGCCCACCAGGCTCCTCCATCCATGGGATTTTCCAGGCAAGAGTACTGGAGTGGGTTGCTATTGCCTTCTCTTCATCAACAGCCATCATTAAGGGAATAAAAAGGTGATAGAGATTAGTTAATCTTCTATGGCAATCAAATTGCAATATAAACATATCAAACCAATATGTTGTATACCTTAAACATATACAGTGCTGTATGTCAAATATAACTAACTTAACATATGAAAAGGAAAAAAAAAGGAAGAAAAAACAAGAAAAGACAAGCTACAAAGTAGGAAAGTTATGTAACTGACAAGGGACATTGGTACAGTTGCTACTTCTGTATAACAAATTATCTCATAATTAATTGGTATAAAATAGCCATTTTAATACTAATGTATTTGGCTGTTAAAAATTTAGAAGTAGCAATGGGAATGGCTTGTCCCTGATCCTCACAGTCTGAAGCTATGGTTGGGAAGATTCAAAGGCAGAGTGACTAGTGGAATAAGTTATTGAATGAGAGTAGTGAAAGTTCAAGGCTGAAGATACAAATCAGAGAATTTGATAATGATAGAGATGTCAACTGAATATCTGAAGAGTAAATATTCCAAATAGATTGAATATACAGAGGAAAGAAGAGATTGGAGCACACAGATTTGGTTAACTTTATTCTTAGTAGGAAGAATAAAAGGAGAGGCTCTTGAAAAAAAGATTAAGAAAGAAGGGTCAGGTTTTGGGGGAAAAAAAGGAGAAAGGATATATGTGCGGAAGGCCAAAGAGAAAAGCATTCCAAAAGAGAGAGGGATGGATGATTATAGGTGCCAAATGTTAGAGTTCAAGGAAAATATAGTCTGAAGAGAAGACGTGGCATAGGCAGAAAGGACATTTTTAATATCTTGCAAATGAAATACTTGAGCCAAGTATAGTAACAGGAGATTGAATATATAGGCTTCAGAAAGTAAGTAAGTAGGAGATGGAGACAGAGGCGTAGATGGAAGTTTCAAGGGGTTGACAGTCTAAACAGGAGTGATAAAAATGGAGCAGTAGCAAAGAAACACTGTGTTAAGAAAGGTTATCCTCTAAACACAAAGGGTGCTTCTGTAGAAAGATGCTCTTTATTAATTATGCTATGCAATGTCCTATGTTATCAGTAAGAGTTTTCATGAAGCAACTGATGAACAGAATCTTGACATTTTAGAGTTCATAAATGAATGCTTTCTCTTTAAGACAAAATAAAAATATCTTTTGGAAAAGATATTCCCTTCATGATGCATTTAGTAAAATGTTATCTTATTAACAGACTCATTAATCTATGCATCCAACCACCTACAGAATCTGTCTCCGTTTTTGTCATTCTAAATGAGGGCATCTGTTCATTTCTGCCATCACCGAGACATTTTACATTGGTACTATATGGCTTTTATCTTCTTGGTTTTAACCAACTTCTCAAATTTAATCTGGGTATAATGTGTGACAATTCAAACTCACATCATGTTACAAGACTCTTATTTCATCTGTAAATTGTGCTTTTTATTTTCCTTTACTTGATTCTATGAGTTGTTAATGAAGTATTCATTAATATTATATTTAGAGGTATCTTATTAGAGACTCGATACAACATGTCCCTTCAGATTGACAGTGGCCTATCAATGGTTCCTTCTAAAAGGGGTATGTTAAATTATTTTTCATTTGTACAATTCAAATGGCTATCACTTCTTTCTAATCAGCATTGTTACTTTCTGTCTGTTAATTCTTTTAGACCTGCATCTAATTTATTCATTAGACTTCCAGTTTTTGCACTGGGAAAAATATCATCTTACTTTGACTAATTTATTCACATCAAACATATTTGGCTTCAACGTGATAGCAGATGGGTATAGAAACACATGCGTGTATGCACTTTGCCTCTCTTCCTGGCAATGAGTTAGTCCACAACATTTTCTGTAGCCTATCTCACATTTAATGTCACAGAAGGGATTCATCTTTTGGCAATGAACATTAGTAGCCTGAAGAAAGGGGGTCATAAATCCCATTTTCATTTTTTATTAAAATCATACTATGTCAGGGTGTAATTTTCATTTTTTGCTACAGTGTAATTTATTCAGTGACCTTGGACTATGTTCCTTTGCTAACCGGGAATGTTGAATCAGTGTGCTAACCATTTCTGCAACTTCACAGTTTTCTCTAATATAAGACCTTAAAAAGCTTAGTTTAGCTGAATACTCACTGATAGAAGGAACAATGTTGGTGAACTTGAAGAGGAAAAGCAACGGCTGGTGCAAAATTTTTTAAAAATTGAACAAAATCCATGAGTTACCCCAGAAAAAATTAAATGTTTATTTTTTTACTTTTAGGACTCCATTATCTTCCAACTGAATATCATTCTAGCACAACATCATTTACTATCTCTTTAGTCTCTCAAATCATGTGAGTATAACTTATTTCCAAACAAACATAAAACAAACAAACAAACAAACAAAACCAGATTAAGGGCAATGGTTAAATACATAAAATGGTTAAACCTAATGGGTTTAGATCATAATTTGTCTTCTTTCTAAGCATTTAATCATTACCAATAGTTTTTTTTTTTTCCCCCTGAACCCATCCTTTTGACATAGGTTCTAATAGTTTGAAAGATGCAGAGAAAAGGTAGTCACTTTGGTGGCTGAGGGTGATGGCTGTAATGGATCCAAACTCTGGCCAATGTGGTTCATATTTTGGTACAGGCTTGTTGCCACTAAAACGTTCCACCACACCCAGCTCCTGATTCAATTCAAAGTTCAACCACCTTCTGTCCATCTCCTGCTTTGTTTTATGTCATTCTCATCTAGCTGGCAAAACCCCAAACCCAGATTAATTCTTTAGCCAGCTTTCCCTTCTAATTTCAAATACCTGATTCCTGGTAGAGAAAACCATATACACTATAGCATATATCTATGGTCTCATGTCCATGGGGTCTCAAAGAGTCAGTCGTGACCGAGCAACTAACATTTTCACTTTCACTTTTCATAAAAATAGACCAAAATTAGCCTAAAATAGACTAAAATAAAAAATAGCCTAAAATTAGGTATTTGTGTGAACATGTAAATGTGTATTAAAAAATGAGGTCTGTTTTTTAAATTATAGGTCAAACCATTAGTAGGTTGTATGAATAGTTTAGTAAAGTATACATTTTTATTTTTAGCAAAATATATGAGAACAGAAAGCTGAGGTCAGACTGTCTTATTTACAGTAAATCAATGTATCATTTCCTAATATGTGTGTGCATCATGAGCTA
Source organism: Aepyceros melampus (assembly GCA_006408695.1). Classification (NCBI taxonomy): domain Eukaryota; kingdom Metazoa; phylum Chordata; class Mammalia; order Artiodactyla; family Bovidae; genus Aepyceros; species Aepyceros melampus. The sequence continues at coordinate 51,564 of SJXQ01010264.1, forward strand.
TAATGTAAAATGAAATTCTTATTGTGGTTCATAATCAAAATAATTCACTGATCTAAAACTACATAGGATATTGGTGAGAAAGAAAGAAAGTGAAGTCACTCAGTCATGTCCAACTCTGCAACCCCATAAATTATACAGTCCATGGAATTCTCCAGGCCAGAATGTTGGAATTCTCTGGGCCAGAATCCCGGGCCTGGAGACTGGGCGGATTCCGTACCAGCTGAACCACAAGGGAAGCCCAAGAATACTGGAGTGGGTAGGTTATTCCTTGTACAGCACATCTTCCCAACCCGGGAACTGAATTGGGGTCTCCCGCATTGCAGGCAGATTCTTTGCCAACTAGTAGAAGGGAAGCCCAAAGTGAAAGTGAAAGTCATTCAATGTATCCGACTCTGCGACCCCATGGACTGTAAAATTCTCCAGCCCAGAATACTGGAGTGGGTAGCCTTTCCCTTCTCCAGGAGATCTTCCCAACCCAGGGATCAAACCCAGGTCTTCTGCATTGCAGGTGGATTTGTTACCAGCTGAACCACAAGGGAAGGCCAAGAATACTGGGGTGGGTATTGGTGAGAATGGGGAACAAATGGAATGCTCATTCACCACTGGTGGAAACATAAAAGTTTCTCCTCATTGGAAGAAATCATACTTTCTTATAAAGTTAAACATATACTTACCATATGACTCAATAATTTCACTTTAAAGTATTTACATAAGAAAAATGAAACCTTATGATGACAAAAAGATTTGTACTTAAGTGTTCAAAGATGCTTTATTCATATCAGCGAAAGTGTTGGAAACAACCCAAATGTCCATTGACTGATGAATTGATAAACAATTTGTGGCAGATCCATATAGTGAAATACTTTTCAGCCATTAAATATAATAACTACTGATACATGCAACAACATATTTTAATCCATAAAGCATGAAGTTAGGTGAAAGAAGGTAGCCAAATCTTACAATATGTTCTATTACTTCATTTATATGAATTTCTAGAAAAGACAAAAAACATAGTGACAGAAACATCAGTGGTTGTTAGGAACTGGGAATGAAGGAAGGCTTTTGCTGACAAAAGGGCATAAGGCCACACTCAGGTTAATGGAAATGTTGTGTACTTATTGTGGTTGAGAATACACAACTGTATACCTTTCTTACTACACATCAAAATGGACAGTTAAAATGAGTATATTTTATTGTACACAAAGTATACCTCAATAAGGTTGACTTTAAGACACTAATGGAAAAAAAAACCAAAAACTTGTATAGATCTTTTGAGATGCTTAAAATGGTCCAAAATATATTCCCTGATAACTACAGTACAGCTAGATTTCTTAACTCAATATTAAATGTAAGTAGTATAAGGTGACTTTGCACTACACTTGAATTTTTTGCTACACTTACAGTTCCCTCTTCTTCTGATCTCCATAATTCATAAGTATACAACATAAGATGAAACCATAACCATTCCTGAATGCAATAAATGGAAGTAGTAAACATATTTTTTTTCTAAAAGCAAGAAGATCATTTTCCACCTCACCCCCTGCTTTTTGGAATGTTTGTGGGCTTTTTTTTTTTGTGTGTGTGTGTGTGTGAAAAAAGTGCCTTAGACAATATTAGTTAATTTAAATGTTAGTCTTTTGGAGAGAAAATATTATTAAATAGATTTTCGGTGATGAGTTCAAAGGGTAATTTTCTAGTCATTGATCTTTTCCAGAATTTCTTTGTAATTATTTCTCCCCTTTCCCACAAAAAAACTGCTTCACCCTTTTCCTTACAAGTATTCCTTTGAGTCTGTTCATCTTCCACCAACTCCTCTTCCCATAACAACTGTTTCAGGAGAGTCTGAACAGCTGACTAAGCAATAATCATTCTTTAACAGTGAACATTTTTTTTTCCAGGGGAAAATCAGACTGTATGGCTAGCTGCACTTTCAAACAAGTAGGTAAAACAATGGAGCATGTATCCTTGAACAAGAAAATCTCTGTGAAAACCAGTCAACTTGGACTCATAACTACAGATGACTTGACAAAATGTAGGCACAATAAAACAACCAAACTATCTAATGATATATATGTCTTAAAATTAAGTATAAGAATATATATATGTACTATTTAGCTTTCCTTTCTTTGTTCTTCAGTGTGGAATCCCATAGGCACAGACTGTGGTACAAGTGTAGTTGTATCAAAGTTCACACACTAAGGAATTTCATCTCTCAGGCATAAGAAAGGTGTCATGTAATACTTATGACAGAAGATTAGATTATTTTAATAATTAATTAGTCAATTAATTAATTACTTTATTTTCTGAATCAATGCCTATATAATAATTTTCAGCAGGTCTATAAGAACACATAGTCTACAAAATACCAAGTAGAAACTTTGTGTTTCTTTTATTTGCTTACACAAGCTTTAATATGCCAGATGACACAAAGTTGTTGAATTATGATGCTAGCAACAAACAGCTGTGTTGGGATATAGATGTCCTATAATGATTCCAGTAGTCATGTATGGATGTGAGAATTGGACTATAAGGAAAGCTGAGCACTGAAGAATTGATGCTTTTGAACTGTGGTGTTGGAGAATACTCTTGAGAGTCCCTTGGACTGCAAGGAGATCCAACCAGTCTGTCCCAAAGGAGATCAGTCCTGGGTGTTCACTGGAAGGACTGATGTTGAAGCTGAAACTCCAATACTTTGGCCACTTGATGTGAAGAGTTGACTCATTTGAAAAGACCCTGATGCTGGGAGGGATTGGGGGCAGGAGAAGGGGACGGCAGAGGATGAGATGGTTGGATGGCATCACTGACTCAATGGACATGAGTTGAGTAAACTCCAGGAGTTGGTGATGGACAGGGAGGCTTGGTGTGCTGTGGTCCATGGGGTCACAAAGAGTTGGACATGACTGAGCAACTGAATTTAACTGAGTGATGGGGAGGTCATCCTGGTTATAGCCTCTGATAAACATGCCTGAACCTTTCAGAATGCCACATTCTTTGTGTATGATAGGATAATTTATTTGGTAGTAGCTATGTTCTAACGTAGGCAGCTGGATTCTTGTAAAGCTGAAATCAACTCATCCATAGAGTACATTCATGGTTGAGGAAATATCATCCATTACGTTCATTTGGATGAAAGGAAAGAATGGAAGTCTGAACATATATCTAAGCACTTAAACTGTTTGTGCCATCTCATCCCTAGGATGGGAGGGAGTAGTAGAGAGCTTCCTAAAGGGTTTATTGCATATTCTTTAAATATGATGCCCCTTAACTGTAATACATTTTAATAGATATGTTTGTTGCTATGAAGAATAAATGAAACATGAGATTCTACTTTATAAGAAGTTAGACACTAAAATCTAGACAACATAAGAAAAATTATACACACGGTTCTGCTCCACTGTATTTCTAACTACATGTAAGGGAAAGTGGCTCACATAAGAAGAAAGGCCATTATCACTGGTCTTGAAGTTAGGTAGTTAAACGTGTACAACTGACAGCTTGGTGGTGTCACCAGTGAGACATGTAAGAACCAAACAATTTATATTGTTGCATTTGCAGCTGTAAATGCAGTCTTGATCAGGATGATCTAAAAATAAGTAAGTCTCCTACGCAGGAAAAATTTTCTATAGAGTCAGGACTCTAACATAGAATCAAACTATTTCAAAGACTATGAAGCGCAACCAGGATCAATTGTGTTAGGATCGATATCATATTTATTAATAGTCACAGTCAAAATAATAGCATACTACCTCTGGTGTTGTATGTTCTAAGTAGTATAGTAAGTATGTGAAAAATCTATTTGATGCTGATAGATTTTTGGCAATCTTGAGTTTCAGATTTTATAAGAAACTCCATTTATGGATTGTGAGAAAGGTCTGATACTTCAGAAAAATTTGTCTGAGTGAAGGCAACATATGTCAATGTACAGGTAATCAAAGCACAGATAAGAAATGCTAGGATGCTAGACAAACCACTTCCCCACTGGATGTGTCTGCTGCTGCTGTACTTCACCTGTCAAAGCCCCAACCTTTGGAAACACACATGGTCAGATATTCAATCACGGAGGCTTTAAATCTTAGCTGATGGGACACGGAACACTTTGAATTGGTCCCATGATAGCTTTGTGGAGCTAGTTAGAGGATTCCTTTCTCTGCTAGAGTCCTGAGGTTCACCAAGTTGTATTTACACGGCATAAAAGCAGCATTGATTTGGGCCGACTTATTGTGGAAGTCTTCCGTGGTGGCTCAGATGGTAAAGAATCTGCCTGCAGCATGGGAGACCTGGGTTCAATCCTTGAGTCAGGAAGGTCCCCTAGAGAAGGGAATGGCAACCCACTCCAGTATTCTTGCCTGGAGAATTCAATGCACAGAGGAGCCTGGCAGGCTACAGTCCATGGAGGCCACAAAAGAATCAGACATGATTTAGCAACTATACAACAATGACTATTATCAGTGAGACAAATGGTATTTCGAAGTTAGAAAGCAGACAAAAGACTGATAAGCTATTCAGCAGGTGGGAGAAAGTTGAAACTGATGCTATCAATGAAAAAGAAAAGCAAGTTTATTTGTACCACAGAATATTAGAAAGGACCTTTCTATTATGTCAAGATAAGAAGCAAAATTCAAGTAGACTCTAGACTTGATAGTATTGGCTTCATAGTCTACCTCTAGGGGATATAAGTGGAAAGACTTTGGGGGTAAAGACAGTGCTATTTTTATCATTAGGCTATTAGTATTATTTGAATTTTCAAACTATATGTATGAGAGCTTCTCTGGTTCAAGATGGCAGAGTAGAAGGACATGCACTCATCTCCTGCAAGAGCACCATAATCGTAGCTAACTGTTGAACAGCCATTGAAGGAAAATGCTGAAACCCACCCAAAAGAGACATCCCATGTCCAAAGACAGAAGAAGCTGCAACAAGATGGTAGGAGGGGCACAAACATGATAAAATCAAATCCCACACCTCTTAGATGGGTGACCCATTAAACACTGAGACCTCACAACTGATGTGAAATTACTTTACTGCCCAGAACAATATCAAGTCATCGTTTTGCAATCAAAACTCCCCAGTGCTTGAGAAAGTATTTGCATTTAATATAGTCAACTATGACCATATTGCGCCTCAGAGGGCAGCTAGAATCAATACAATAATGTTAAACATTCTTGACCTTTAAAATGTGTTTTCATCTCTTCCTCCAATGGGAATATCCTTTCCTAAATTATTGCCTTAGAATCTTGAACATTCACTTGACAGAGACTGTTTCTAAATTGAAATTAAGCAGTGTCTGTGACATTCTTTTCTATGTTCTGATTTTTAATAAAAATAGTCACATGTTTAAGTTGGAAAGCAGCTGAGTAAAGCTGCATCTTGAGTAGCATCATAGGATCTATCTATGGCAGGATCTCAGAACTTAGTCATGGTCCCTCAAATACTTGGTGGTAAATTCAAGCATCTGACCTAGGTTGGGGTTATTGCCACTTTATTGGCTGCCTCTCAGGAGAGAATTTTTAGCATGAATTCAACATAGGCAATACTTGCCAAGGAGAAGAGCAAATAGAGTCACACCCATTGTTTCATAAATGGAATTGTCTTCCATTTTCTCTACTTTTTTAAGGGAAGGCTCAGCCTAATTCACCATTTTTTTCTTCCTAAACCATTTTGTTCTTTGGGTGGTCTCTCTTCCCTTTATTTTTACTTCAATTAAATTACTGTATTCCTTGAATTGACTTTAATTATCTTTCAGTTTCCCTCACTTGGAAACTTTCACTGTTGAAATTTTCACTTTTGGTACTAAGTTTTAAAGCAAAATAATATTTGGATCACTAGATCTCTAACAGAAGTTCAAGTTTGCCTTGAACTTCTCTCCTGAACTGTAAAGAGAGAAACTGCTCTATAAAGTAGAAGTTGCCAAGAATGAGAATGGGAACTTTCAAAGTGTTCAGAGGAATTTAAGAAACAATTTTTTCCTACATCTGGGGAGCTCACTACTTCATCTTTCTTAAGGAAAATGGTGACGATGATCATAATGACAAGAGCAGTGGTGTTGATATGATAATGATGAAGATAACAACCAGTAGTAAATTGCAGTAGGACGAGTGCTGGTGGAGGCGGTAGCTGTGATACTGATGGTAGCAGAGGTAAACGTAGCAACACAGTCCAAGCAGTAGCAAGCACCTGATACTGGGTATTCACTCATGTCCTTCCCACCATCCTATAACATCCTTTTCATTAAGTTGAGTCATACACTAACTTGTCAATATTCAACCAATTTTGACTTTATTTTTGGGGGCTCCAAAATCACTGCAGATGGTGACTGCAGCCATGAAATTAAAAGACGCTTACTCCTTGGAAGAAAAGTTATGACCAACCTAGATAGCATATTCAAAAGCAGAGAGATTACTTTGCTGACTAAAGTCCATCTAGTCAATGGTTTTTCCTGTGGTCATGTATGGATGTGAGAGTTGCACTGTGAATAAGGCTGAGCGCCAAAGAATTGATGCCTTTGAACTGTGGTGTTGGAGAAGACTCCTGAGAGTCCCTTGGACTGCAAGGAGATCCAACCAGTCCATTCTGAAGGAGATCAACCCTGGGATTTCTTTGGAGGGAATGATGCTAAAGCTGAAACTTCAGTACTTTGGGCACCTCATGCGAAGAGTTGACTCATTAGAAAATACTTGATGCTGGGAGGGATTGGGGTCAGGAGGAGAAGGGGATGACAGAGGATGAGATGGCTGGATGGCATCACGGACTCAATGGATGTGAGTCTGAGTAAACTCCGGGAGTTGGTGATGGACAGGGAGGCCTGGCGCGCTGCGATTCATGGGGTCGCAAAGAGTCAGACATGATTGAGCGACTGAACTGAACTAAACTGAAGTGAAATTTTATACACAGATGAGACAGTGAAACTTCAGGAGATTAAATAACTTATCCAAAGTCACCTAGGAAAATAAAATTGGCAGAATTCATACCTTGGTATATCTGACTCAAAAATCCACACCCTTACATTCAATTCAGTTCAGTTCAGTCGCTCAGTTGTGTTCGACTCTTTGTGACCCCATGAATTGCTGCACACCAGGCCTCCCTCTCCATTACCAACTCCTGGAGTTCACCCAAACCCATGTGCATTGAGTTGGTGATGCCATCCAGCCATCTCATCCTCTGTCGTCCCCTTCTCCTCCTGCCCCCAATCCCTCCCAGCATCAGAGTCTTTTCCAATGAGTCAACTCTTCGCATGAGGTGGCCAAAGTATTGGAGCTTCAGCTTTAGCATCAGTCCTTCCAAACAACACCCTTACATTACTGTGTTATTTTAAGCTCTCATGTTTACAAGCTGTTCTATCAAGATTTTCCATGTGTATAAAGACAGGAAGAGTTGCAACTTTTTGATGTTTCTTAAAATTCTTTTTTGATGTTTCTTAAATATCCCAATATTCTATGAGACTGTTTCTCGTACACTATACATCATTTAGTACTTAATAAAAGTTTTAAAAGGGGAAATCCATGCCATTTATTTTTATATGCTTCAAGACAACTATGAGATACTGTGAACAATAAGTAGTCACAAATCATTCTAGATTAGATGACTGGGAAAACTGAATTGCTCTCTATGTCCAGCCTGTTGGAACGTCGTATTACTAACATTCAGTGAGCTATTCCCCACCTCTTAAATAAGGCAAGCAGGCAGTGTTAATGACTCGGCGCAAATGTGTACAGTCTATTCCTTACATTTTGTTTTGATATGTAACAGTGCCAAGTGATATAATCTTCTCACTTTGATATTACTGGTTTCATGCTTGCGATTAAAACCCTTTTGTTTGTTTGCTTATTTGGTTATCAGTGATGAGTTCTGAGGTTTGGGGATTATCACAGATAAAGAAACAGTTCCCAAGAGAGTAGTCTTGTTTAAGTAAAAGTAAGAAAGATGCAGTCCATCTGTCCACAGCCAAGTAGTCCAGAATTAAGTCTACTTCCCCAGCTGTGAAGTATAAAGCAGCCACAGGGACACATAGGTAATGCAACAATTACTGTGCCTTGCTGTGCTTTTGCCAAGGGACACTGATGAGATAGACAAGTATCAGTCACTTATGTTATACATCACAGAGCACCCAGAGATGTGTGTCATAGATCCTGGCCATTTCATATATGGAAAAACCAGCACAATATGGAGTGATTAAACTCTTCAGTAATCTAGGGGAAAAATCTAGAAGACTTCCTGGTCATAAAATAATGGTGCATCACGTGCATATACACAAAGCTTCATTGTTACATCTGTTAAAAATCTCTTTCAATACACAGTTCCTGGTATTAGAAGAAAAAAAAAAAGGCCACTTATAGGAAATAGAAAACCTTCCAATTTGACAGCGTTTTCTTGAAAATAAAAAGTTACAATAGGTGAACATGGAAAAAAAATTATACAAACACAAAAAGCAACTGTCTTAGCTATTCATTTTCAGCCTTGCCCCTATTATTTTAGAACTGAGTAAGAAAACAGCTTGTTTCTTTACACGCTACTTTTGAGTGAGATACTAAACTCCAGATGTTAGGATATACTGGAGAGGAAAACCTACTATTATTAAAAAAAAAAAAAGTGGTCCTAAAATCTAATTGAGACAAAAACAGAGAGTGGAGTCCTATCTTGAAGACAGTCTATTCCTAGGGCCACACTTTGTAGGTGATGGAGTTGAGGTCAATAAGAATTAAAGTGAAAGTGAAAGTGAAGTCCCCAGTCATGTCCCACTCTTTGCGATCCCATGAATTCAGCAGTGGCCACAGGACTGGAAAAAGTCAGTTTTCATTCCAATCTCAAAGAAAAGCAATGCCAAAGAATGCTCAAACTACCACACAATTGCACTCATCTCACACGCTGGTAAAGTAATGCTCAAAATTCTCTAAGCCAGGCTTCAGTAATACGTGAACTGTGAACTTCCAGATAGAAATCAAATTGTCAACATCCTCTAGGTCATCGAAAAAGCAAAAGAGTTCCAGAGAAACATCTATTTGTGCTTTATTGACTATGCCAAAGCCTTTGACTATGGATCACAATAAACTGTGGAAAATTCTGAAAGAGATGGGCATACCAGACCATCTGATCTACCTCTTGAGAAAGCTGTATGCAGGTCAGGAAGCGACAGTTAGATCAAGACATGGAACAAAGACTGGTTCCAAATAGGAAAAGGAGTACGTCAAGGCTGTATGTTGTCATCCTCCTTATTTAGCTTATATGCAGAGTGCATCATAAGAAATGCTGGGCTGGATGAAGCAAAAGTTGGAATCAAGATTGCCAGGAGAAATATCAATAACTACAGATATGCAGATGACACCACCGTTATGGCAGAAAGTGAAGAAGAACTAACAAGCATGTTGATGAAAGTGAAAGAGGAGAGTGAAAAAGTTGGCTTAAAGCTCAGCATTCAGAAAACCAAGATCATGGCATCTGGTCCCATCACTTCATGGGAAATTGATGAGGAAACTGGCTGATTTTATATTTTTGGGTTCCAAACTCACTGCAGATGTTGATTGCAGCATGAAATTAAAAGAAGCTTACTCCTTGAAAGGAAAGTTATGACCAACCTAGATAGCATATTCAAAAGCAGAGACATTACTTTGCCAACAAAGGTCCATCTTGTCAAGACTATGGTTTTGCCAGTAGTCATGTATGGATGTGAGAGTTGGACTGTGAAGAAAGCTGAGCACCAAAGAATTGATGTTTTTGAACTGTCGTGTTGGAGAAGACTCTTGAGAGTCCTTGGACTGCAAGGAGATCCAACCAGTCCATCCTAAGGGAGATCAGCCCTGGGTGTTCATTGGAAGGACTGATGCTGAATCTGAAACTCTAATGCTCTTGTCACCTCATGAGAAGAGTTGACTCATTGGAAAAGACCCTGGTGCTGGGAAAGATTGAAGACAGGAGGAGAAGGGGGCGACTGAGGATGAGATGGTTGGATGGCATTACTGACTCAATAGACATGGGTTTGAGTAAACCCCATGAGTTAGTGATGGACAGGGAGGCCTGGCATGCTGTGGTCCATGGGGTAGCAAAGAGTCAGACACAACTGATCGACTGAACTGAACTGGACTGTAGCCTACCAGTCTCCTCCATCCATGGAATTTTCCAGGAAAGTGTGTTGGAGTGGGTTGCCATTTCCTTCTCCAGGGGATTTCCTCAACCCAGGGATTGAACCCCTGGTCTCCCATATTGCAGGCAGATGCTTTACTCTCTGAGCTACCAGGGAAGCCTTTAAAATAAGGGATTGCTAATTATTGTGCAAGCCAGATAAATGCTGCGCTTTACACACATATTCCAAGCTGTTGGAAATCAACCTAAAGAACTATTTAATGCCATAGCTCAGAATAGGGTCCAGGGTAAAAAAAAAAAATACTCCATTCAGCCCAGTTCTGCTCTGATAGAAGTGTAAAGGATAGTTCTTGCAAATCATGTTAGTACTCCGAATCTCTGACGCCTACATTCTCTTCTTAAGCCACTGTGTGCATGCCTGTTCAGTCGCTTTGGTTATGTCCAACTCTCCATGACTGCATGGACTGTAGCCCTCAGGCTTCTGTCTATGGGATTTTCCAGGCACGTCCATGCAGTTTTCCAGGCAAGTGTGCTGGAGTTGGTTGCCAGTCCCTCCTTCAGGGACTCTTCCCAACCCAAGGATGAAACCTGCACCTCCTGCACTGGCAGGTGGATTCTTTACCACTGCACCACCTGAGAAGACCTAAGCCACTAGATATAAATCATGTTTTGAGCCTAATTAAAATTTTGCTTCTCTACCTTTGGAAGCAGTCAAATGTTTCTACTTAGTGCCCTCGGAACTAGATGTCAGGTTAAAAAAGTCAGTTATTTGTTGTTAAAGAATCCATTCTGTGATCTGAAGACAGATTGTTATAATATAGTGAATTAAGAGAGTTGAAAAGGGAGAAGTGATCTAGCCTAAATAGAAGGAACAGATTAGAAAAGCTATACACCAGCTTTTCCTTTGTCTTAAATTCACCTGTTAGAAGGTTCAAGAAGCTAGTTCTAACAGTGGCTAGTATGAACCCCATCTATGTTTTCCCTAAGTAAAGTTCTCATTACTTAATAAGCCAATGTTATTCATTCCTATTCAACTTTCATAGACAATCTTTACATATCTGAGATTTCCAGTTCTGAAGAAACAGAGGATCCTTTCAAAATGCTTGTCTGTCCTCTGAGTGGGCCTCACAGAGACACGAATAGTTTAAATATTTCCCTATAAGAGAGAGAGCTGCATACCTTTACAATAACAATGAGAAAAAGTCTTTCCCTTACATAGTTTCAAAGAGCCTTTAATTGCATCCCTTTGTAAGTTGGAGGATTTGTCTAAACATATTGACAATGAGGCTAAGAAGATGTGTAACATATAAATATGCAGAAATCTGATCATATTTTAACCATTCTTTTGGTCACCTGTTTGTTTCTCTTCACTGCACCATCATACTAAACCCTACAGTCAGGACTGGGACACAAGACACACTCAGAATAAGGCCCAGCCTTTTGGATGTATTCTAGCAAGAGAACAACACACTGGCCTCACAAGTTGTCTATTTAAATACTTAAATGTTGAGTGAACCATGATTGACATTCGATCTAGTCTGAAGACATTTAGTCCCAGATTCCGGTGCCTTTTACAAAAAGGAATCAATTCACAAAATGTTCAATGTGTTCTCAGGATACCTGCAACTCTATCATAAAGCCCCATCTGCAGAAAGGTCACCTACTACAGGCATCATGCAAAAACCTGCTTTCATTATGAATTAAGCTGAATAATGAAGTCATCTCTTTTAAAGAAAATAAAAGAAACTCCCTGTTGATTGAGATTTCATCTAGAATGGCCTAAATGTTGCAGAGTATTATTCTTAGGCATATTCTTTCACTGACTTTCCTTTGAAAAAAGAAATTATCAATAAATCAGGTATAGGCTCAAGATATGTGTGGTTAAATACTTTTATTGAAAGCTTATTATGTACCAAGTTCTGAGGAAAAAAACTCACTTTCTATGTTTTTTCTCATTCAGTCCACTCTTTATGGTTAACTCACCTTCTGTGTTTTTTCTCATTCAGTCCACTCTTTATGGGTGAAGAAACCAGGATTTAGGAAGGATAATCAATTTGTTCCAGTTCAAATATTCAGTGGATCTTCAGAGGTAAATAGATGATTTAAAACAAACCATCTGATTTCAGAGAGAGTGTTTGTAATTTCCTCTTGCAGTCATGAAAATGAAGAGGAAAACCTTTACCTTCCTAGTAATATCATCATGAATGACTGATCTTGAATGATCAAAGGAAAACCAGACATGGTTTTAATGAATACTCTCATTTTATAAATGAGAAGCTGTCTTTCAACTTCCCTTTTTATTTGTATTGACATAATACAAATTATAAGAATCAATATGTTTGGGAAGTTTATTTCAATAAGTACTGTTTATTTTATATTGAAATATATTTGATTTATAATTTTGTGTTAGTTTCAGGTGTACAGCATGGTGATTCAGTTATATATATTCTTTTCAGGTTCTTTGCCTTACCGGTTATTACAAAATGTTGAGTATAGTTCTCTGTGCTCTACAGTAGGTGGCAAAGAATCCCATCTGCCAATGCAGGAGATGTAGAAATGTGGGTTCAATCCCTAGGTAAGGAAGAACCACTGGAGTAGGAAATGGCAACCCATTCCAGTATTCTTGCTAGGAAAATATGTACACACACACACACACACACACTGTGTATATGTTAATCCCAAATACAGAAAAATACAATATCTTCTTAAGAAAACAGCTAGTTATATTGCTCTAGGACTCTTCCAAACTTCACATATAACTAACAATGCACACAATGGATATAATAACATTATCACACTGTGTATTACTTTTCTTATAGTATATTGCTTTACTTGTATCTGGATAGCCTGCACATTCATCATTTTAATGGCTTTGTAATATTCCATCAAGCTGATATACCAAAGATCCAATGTACTGGCTTTATAAAACATCTGACTTTATTTACTAAATGCAAAATAAGTTTATGTAAGCATGTGTTAGAAATTGCTAGACACATTTTCAATGAAAAAAAAAATCACTGCAGAAATAGGCAGATTGTTATCTATGTTCCACAAACCAGATCTGAGAGAAATGCTTTAATGAAATGCATAGAGTTTTATTTATTCTGATTTGAGAGTTTGAGGTCTGGAATAGCAATTCTGTATCTGTCATTTGCAATACAGATTATTGTTATTATGATTATATATGAAGCTTTGTGAATGCACCCTGTACTTTATGAATACATCATAGAGATAAAGTAGGACTCTTCCCCCAATGCTTATGAAAAACTGGGTAAAGTATAGATAATTATGAACATTGAACAGAGATGCATATTAGTAGATGAAGACTTCATAGAAAATGTAAGATTTGAGAACAATTTTAAATGAGAAAGGAAAGATCCTAGATAAAAATTAAATTAATAGTGATGACATCTCTAGGTTTATTTTCAGCCAGCTGATGGACTTGATTGAGTGCTGGTCTCAAGCACATAATTTAACTTCTTCAATGTTCTATTATCTGAGAGGAGCTTATCTGCTTTTTGTGGACAATTTAATTCTCAGAGGACTAGCTTTTCTATTTATTTATTACCAATTAGACTCGTTTCTACCTTCTCTGAGATATTAGCACCTGCCATGCTGAAGTTAACTTTTGCTTAAGGAATGTATCATGTGCCATTAATCCTTTATAGAGTACATTTCAGTTTCCACTTTATGAAATGCAAAAGATCAAGGGAATAAGGAGGAGTTTTGAGGGCAACCTAGCCACTGATATTGAGTATAGGGAAGGGTTTCGTAAAGGGATTGTTTGATCCAAGTACTGAAGGAAAATTAGGATATCATAAAGTCACCAAAGGGCTTCCCAAATGGTGCAGTGGTAAAGAATCTGCCTGCCAATGCAGGAGACACAGGTTTGATCCCTGAGTTAGGAAGATCCCCTGGAATAGGAAATGGTAAACTACTTCAGTATTTTTTTTCTGGAAAATTCTATGGACAGAGGAGCCTGGCAGACTATACGCCATGGGGTCGCAATGAGTCAGATATGACTGAACGACTGAACACACATACACAGTCAGACAGGAAGGGGAGATAGGGCATTTCACAGGGGGAAGCATGGAACATCATGGTCATTATACATGGTGTCCATAATGTCTACAAACACTCACACACACACACACACACACACATATGAAGTAATTATTGATATTAAAATACATGGCATATTAAAAAACACCACATGCTATGTTTGGTATGATATCCCTTATTAATGGTGCCATTAAATGAGCTGTAGAAAACTGCAATGAATACAGTGGAGTAATGATGTATTTCCATCAATCTTTGCATATGTATCTATGATTCATTGCTTTAGATGAATTACACCTCTAATTTTCACTGAATAAATCTTCACATTTTACATAGCTCATTAAAAAGTAAGCCTAGGTACAAATGAACTTACGAAACAGAAAAAGACTCACAGACTTAGAGAACAAAATTATGGTTTCTGGGGGGAAGGGATAGTTAGGGAGTTTGGGATGGACATGTACACTCTGCTACATTTCAAATGAATAACCGACAAGGTCCTGTTGTATAGCACAGGGAACTCTGTTCAGCGTTGTGTGGCTGCCTGGATAGGAGGGGAGTTTGGGGGAAAATGGATACATGTATATGTGACTGAGTCCCTTTGCTGTTTACCTGAAACTATCATAACTTTGTCAATTGGCTTTACCCCAGTACAAAATAAAATGTTAAAAAAAAAGTAAGCCTGGGTATTCAGAAGTAAATCCAAAAAGAAAAAAACAAAAACAAACAACTCCTCTTATCTCTGTTTCCGGACTTTATGGCAATGCTATAGGGTCTACTGTAGTTCAGTACGGCCAGCAGATTACACTGAGGAGGAAAGGCAGGAAAGAAGAATATGCATTTTAAGAGGGTCCCAGTCATTCCAGCTATAAACTCAGCTGTAGAGTTTCCTTTTGCTGCTATAACAAATTACCACAAATTTAGTGCCTTAAAACAACAACAAAAAAACTCTTATAATTTTGAAGGTTATGTTTAAAATCAGATTTGCTAAGTTAAAAATCAAGGTTCTGGTTCCTTCTTGAGGCTCTGAGGGGAGGCTTTTTCAGTGCCTAGTGTCTGACTATATCCCTTGGCTTATGGATTGTTCCTCTCTCCAAAGTTCATCACTTCAGTCTACACTTCTGTCATCACAACACCTTCTTCTCATCAGTAGAAGAATCTCCCTTTACCTTCTTCTTAAAATGATACTTGCAACGGCATCATGGGCCCACCTGAATAATCTAGTACACTCCCCCATCTCTAGATCTTTAACTTAATCACATCAGAAAAATCCTTTTTGCTATATAAAATAATATATTCACAAGATCCAGGGACCACGAAGTTAGCATCTTGGTCTTGTGGGTCATTATTCAGTCCATGAAACCAGCAAAGGCCATTTGAGACCAATTAGTTCCAGACAACTATTTTAGGCTTCTATGTTTTGAAGTGGTTTTCTATATTTATTGGGCAAAAAAAAAAAAAATGTATATATATATATACATATATCATTTGCAAAATTTTTGTATGAGGACCTACAGGCTCATCCAGGTGGCCAAATTGCCAAGTAAAATTATGGATCTTGACTTGAGCTGGAAATTTAAGGTCAACTATCTGAATTTAAACCAACAAGCAAAATGCCCAAGCTTAATTCCCATACTATGAGTTCATATGATTAATAGTAGCCCCGTGGTCACCACTCAATGGAAAGAGTATGGGACTTTGAGTTCTCCTATCCCCAAATACTTTACTATAATTTCTCTTTTTTAGAGGATAAGTCTAATAATTTTAGAATAAAGCATTTCTCAGTAGAGATTTTAGTTTCAGCTTCTGTCTTCCAACAATAAGCCTTCCCCTGAGAAGCTGCTGTGAGGACACAGTGAGGTACAGTACATAAAAACTTAAAATGAGTCAAATATTTGGTAAAATACCCAGTGGGTGTTGTCTATTTTTATTACCATCTCTTCACAGAGCTTACACACCATTAAGGGCTCACCATCACCCAGGAAACCATGGGTTACTTTTACTGAGTAAACCTTAGGAGTGACTTTACTTTCTAAAACCAACAGACAGTCTTCTTATTTCATCTTTGCTGTGAGAGCTTTCTCTGTGAAACGTTAATTCTACAAAGACTAGAAGAGTTGAAAAAGAAGCAAGCTAAGTTTCTAGTCTCAGATCTACTGTAAACTGGCTTTGTCATTTTAAACAAGACACTTAACCTCTCTGTGCCTCACTTTCCCTAGGCTTTAATATTTATTTGAGCAATTGTAAAGATTAGAGCAGTTGTAAGGATCAGTTGAATCAGTTAATCAATTGAACAGACAAACCGAGCACTAATGATCTCTTTGGCCATCACTTATACACTGTACTCTTTGTCTTAGTTCACTAGAGCTGCTCTAACAGCATACAATGGACTGGGTGGTTTATACACAACACAAACTTATTTCTTACCTTTCTTGAGGCTATGAAGTCCAAGATCAAGGTGCTGTCAGATTCAGTGTCTGGTAGGGGCTCACTTCCTAGTTTATAGATATCTGGGAAATGGCAACCCACTCCAGTATTCTTGCCTGGAGAACCCTATGGATGGAGGAGCTTGGTGGGCTACAGTCCACGGGTCGCAAAGAGTCGGACACGACTGAGCAACTTCACTTCACTTTCACATGGTAGAAAGGGTGAAGGATCTCTCAGGGGTTGTTTCGATAAAGGTACCAATCCCCCTCACAGAAGGCTCAGTCCTCATGACCTAATCACCTCCAAAAAGCCTCCTCATCCAAATACTATCACAGAGGAAGTTAGGTTTTTAATATATGAATTTTGTAAAGACATCAATGTTCAATCTATAACATCTATTCCTGGATTAACAATAATGCCCTAGAAAAAAATAAAATGAACCTTCCATGTTCTCTACACAACCATAAATACAGACATTACTTTAAGTAATGTCTGAAGGCTTGCATTTAATATTGAAAAATCATTATCTGAAGGTTTGCATTTAATATTGAAAAATCATGCAAAAATACAACAAAGAATGCACATGTATAAATTGTCCTTCTTCAAACTGACAAGAATTAAAGGAGTTAAAACTATTCTCTCAACTATCATAGAGGATAGGAGTGGAAATATCTATAGTTAAGACAAATCAAGACATTTTTTGAAGCTGAAATCAGATGGACAATTCTTTATGGCTTCACAGATGAAAGAAGAGTAACAATCTTTATGACAGAAGCCAGGAAACAAGTGGTGTACTGTCATGGAACCCAAGAAAGTTCCTAGAATGATTGTAGAATTATTGGTAGCAGATAACTCTAAAGGTTCAGTAGGGATAAAAATGCAAATATTGGTTGAAAGCTTGTATGTAGTTAGATTTCTAGAACTGTCAATCATGACAAATACACTCCCCTCCTAATCTTTCATATGCATACAGAGATATAGTGAGGGAAAAAAATAAGGCACTTATTCGCTGGAGTGTTTGAATAAAAAGGCTTCCCTAAGAACAGTGGTTCTCAATCAGGTTCAATTTGTCTCCCATGGAAGATGCTGTGGTTCCAAATTTGGGGGTGGTGGTGATGTAGAGGTCAGAGATGCTGCAATTATAGGATGGCACAAACAACAAAGAATTATTCAATCCTATTTAACTTATATGCAGAGTACATCATGAGAAATGCTGGACTGGAAGAAACACAAGCTGGAATCAAGATTGCCGGGAGAAATATCAATAACCTCCAATACGCAGAACACACCACCTTTATGGCAGAAAGTGAAGAGGAACTAAAAAGGCTCTTGATGAAAGTAAAAGAGGAGAGTGAAAAAGTGGCTTAAAGCTCAACATTCAGAAAACGAAGATCATGGCATCTGGTCCCATCACTTCATGTCAAATAGAAGGGGAAACAGTGGAAACAGTGTCAGACTTTATATTTTTGGGCTCCAAAATCACTGCAGATGGTGACTGCAGCCATGAAATTAAAAGACACTTACTCCTTGGAAGGAAAGTTATGACCAACCTAGATAGCATATTCAAAAGCAGAGACATTACTTTGTCAACAAAGGTCCATCTAGTCAAGGCTATGATTTTTCCAGTAGTCATGTATGGATGTGAGAGTTGGACTGTGAAGAAGGCTGAGCACCAAAGAATTGATGCTTTTGAACTGTGGTGTTGGAGAAGACTCTTGAGAGTCCCTTGGACTGCAAGGAGATCCAATCAGTCCATCCTAAAGGAGATCAGCCCTGGGATTTCTTTGGAAGGAATGATGCTAAAGCTGAAACTCCAGTACTTTGGCCACCTCATGCGAAGAGTTGACTCACTGGAAAAGACTCTGATGCTGGGAGGGATTGAGGGTAGGAGGAGAAGGGGATGACAGAGGATGAGATGGCTGGATGGCATCACTGACTCGATGGAGGTGAGTCTGAGTGAACTCCAGGTGTTGGTGATGGACAGGGAGGCCTGGTGTGCTGCAATTCATGGGGTTGCTGAGTCGGACACGACTGAGCGACTGAACTGAACTGAACTGAACTGAAGCATCAATAATACAGAGGTTGAGAAAGCTTATTCTGAATATCAGAAAAAGTTGAAGTTGGGATCAAATGTTAAAGTCAGAAGAATTACATGTATATCTACACACTAAATGATAAGTGAATTTTGAGTCTCTTTTACCTCCTTTACTCATCTAGATCAGCTCTAAAAAACCTGACAATGTGGTTTATAATCTCCAGACAGGAAATTAGAGGCTTCCTTCCTTGGAGAAACACTATCTAGGAGAAAAGACCTGTGGATTTCAACCACTGACCACTCTAAGGTAAAGCCTGCCATCTTCAGCCAGAGTTGTGACACCTTGAGTCAAATATAAATGGACAGCAAAGCATCAGCAGATACTGAGAAGAGTTATGATCTGAAAGATATAGACCAAAACAGAGGAATAAAGAAAGAAACAAAAACAAAATAAGCCAAAACAAGAAAAAGAAATGAAGGAAACACAGACAAGGCAGGAAGTAAAAGGAAAAAAGATGGTTTATATCATCACAGATGTAAGTGAGGCCATTGAATCTATGAAATAGGAAAAAAGTGTTACAGGAAAACATATTAAGAAAAAAAAAAAGAACTCTAAACATTCCAAAAGATGAAAGATGAGGGTTTTTGACACAACCAAAATATTAATCAGGGTTTGTGCTTATGAATTGGTGACTGATGGTTTTGTCTTATTTTTACACAAATATGATTTATATTATGTTTATTTACATCTCATATTATTCCACAAAGTCTGCCAAGCAAATAACTCATACAAATATTTTGTAAAATGATATTTATAAAATGTAAATGGGTAGTAAATAAACAAAGAAAAGCAGTACAAAGGAAAATTACAAAATACTTTGTAAGTCAGCAGAGAGGTTATATAGTTTAACTTCAAACTTCAGTTCAGTTCAGTTCAGTTGCTCACACGTGTCTGACTCTTTGCGACTCCATGAATCACAGCACGCCAGGCCTCCCTGTCCATCACCAGCTCCTGGAGCTCATTCAAACTCATGTCCATTGAGTCAGTGATGCCATCCAGCCATCTCATCCTCTGTCGTCCCCTTCTCCTCCTGCCCCCAATCCCTCCCAGCACTAGAGTCTTTTCCAATGAGTCAACTCTTCACATGAGGTGGCCAAAGAATTGGAGTTTCAGCTTCAGCATCAGTCCTTCCAATGAACACCCAGGACTGATCTCTTTTAGGATGGACTGGTGGGATCTCCTTGTAGTCCAAGGGACTCTCAAGAGTCTTCTCCAACACCACAGTTCAAAACCATCAATTCTTCGGCACTCAGCTTTCTTCACAGTCCAACTCTCACATCCATACATGACCATTGGAAAAACCATAGCCTGACTAGACGGACCTTTGTTGGCAAAGTTATGTCTCTGTTTTTGAATATGCTATCTAGGTTGGTCATAACTTTCCTTCCAAGGAGTAAGTGTCTTTTAATTTCATGGCTGCAGTCACAATCTGCAGTGCCACTGTTTCCCCTTCTATTTCCCATGAAGTGATGGGACCAGATGCCATGATCTTCATTTTCTGAATGTTGAGCTTTAAGCCAACTTGTTCACTCTCCTCTTTCACCTTCATCAAGAGGCTTTTTAGTTCCTCTTCACTTTCTGCCGTAAGGGTGGTGTCATCTGCATATCTGAGGTGATTGAAATTTCTCTCAGCAATCTTGATTCCAGCTTGTGCTTCTTCCAGCCCAACGTTTCTCATGATGTACTCTGCGTATAAGTTAAATAAGCAGTATACAACCTTGACATACTCTTTTTCCTATTTGGAACCAGTCTGTTGTTCCATGTCCAGTTCTAACTGTTGCTTCCTGACCTTCAAACTTACTTCAGTAAATTTATTAAAAATGAATGGAAGGGCAGTGATATAAACCATTCTTTCTTTTGAAAACACAGTGACAGAGTTTCCCTTCTGTTCCTTTTTATATTTACTTAGAAAAATATTAGAAAACAGAGCTTCCATAATTTTTTGATTGGCTTAGGACTGAACAATATAAAATTTTCTGGGGCATTTAAGATCTGCCTTACTTTACACTCTCATGAAGATTTTTAGGTCAGCTACTCCGATACCAAGACGTTTCCTTCAAATTAATGTTGGAACACTGTTCTTACAAATTTCTCTTAAAGGGGTTGTGTACATGTATTCCTCCATTTGTCTGATGCTTTTATTAGATGAGAATCATCTACTACTAACCTTAGGCATTTTCAAGGAGCCAGTGTATTTGAAAAAGACTGCTGTTAAGGATTGATTTTATTAATAATGAACCTAAGCTCTGTACTTCAGTCATACTTTTCATGTAAGAGTCTTGAAATACTTTGCAGTTTAAATGAATTAAGTCTTCTAAGATCCTTTGAGCTGAGAAGACTTGTTTTTGAGATAGAAAATCTAAAGAAGAGAGATATAGAATTAGCTTTATGTTTTTAAAGTTAAAAAAAAAAAAAAAAACCACCTTTCCCTGACCATCTCCTCACTTAGTTGTAGAGTTAATCTGCAAAGGTGATGGGAGGACCCCTCCCTGTTCTCTGGACCCAGCTCTGCTCCAGCCCCTCAGCTTCCCAGACTCATGGGCAGTTGGTGGCAAATTCTCCCAGAAGCTGTTTTCCTGTCTACTTTTTAGGATTTAAAAAGAAAAAAAAAATACATATACAAGTTTTAAAAAAGCAAAATGCAGAAGGCAGAAGTGATGACAGATTTTTTTTTTTTGACAATTATGCCTTAAAAAAAAAATTAGAATTTGTCAGTTTTACTGTGGGTTGGCTGTTGATGTTTCATCAGGACAACCATTTCTTTGCTGAGTTCAGATGATGAGGAAGAGCCATGCCACCAAAACAAAAATACAGAGTCATCTTTAACCTTTTATTCAAGGTCTCAGTTTTCCTTAATTTGCACACAAGCTTCAGGGTTGAGTTGAATTGTGCCTGCTTTTTATATTTGGAGAGAGTGTGACTATTGAAATTGAAAACTTAAAGAAAAAAAATCACCTTTCCTCCCTCTCCCTTGATTTTCTGAGTTATGCCCCTCTTGCTCTCTATACCCCTCCTCTCTTTTCCCATGTTCCTCCTTCCTCTGCTTTTTCCATTGTCTTTTTCTTTTCCTATTCTACCAACAGACTTATATTCTCAGACCTCCACCCAAACATAATGGGGATCTTTCCGTATGAATCCAAACAGAACACTGAATGAATGTGGGGTTGGGATTAGGAGAGGGGCTCCTTTTCCACATAACTTTGTTTACTCCATTTGGGAAGGTGCCTACATAATCCTTTTCTTCTGCTAAACTCCTTCTTCTGCCCACGGTCCCATTTTCTAGGGGAGAAAGCAGTGTCCCACTATGAGTTCTGTTTTCTCCTTTCTCCCCACTGTGTCCTATTTGGACATGAGCTCAAAGTGGCCCTTCCATTCTCAGTGATGGGAGAAAGAGGTCTGACGATAACCAAACCTGATCTTACATCCTTCCAGGCACCTTACTCTGGTCTGTAAGCCTTGGGGTTTGGCAGAGTACTCTATGACTATTTCTTAGCAGCTTGGAATCAGAGTATCACTGCTTTTGGAAAACAGGTCTCCACCTCTTCAGGCTGAGCAGAAAGAATTCTCTTTCTAGTTCAGGGGTAGGCAAACTATAGAGGGCCAAATCTGGCTGAGGCCTTGTATTGGTTGGTCTTATGTCTCCACTTGGAGGATGTTCTAGGGAAATTTACATTAAAATCAGTGGATGCTGAGTAAAGCAGACCACCCTCCACCATGTCGGTGGGTCACATATATTATTCTGAATGGAACAAAAGGCAGGAGGGAAGTTCTGCAGCATATGGCCTTCAGGCTTGAGCTGCCCACTGCCTCTTTCCCCAGGGTCTCCAGCCTGACAGCCCAAGGATGTGAACTTCAGTTTCAACTCATCCCTGGGGCTCCGGCCTTCTGGTCTACTCTGCAGATTTTGGACTTGCCCTCCTCCATAATTGCATCTGCTAATTCTTTAACATCGTTTTCTGTATATGGACACATCCTAGTGGTTCTTTTTCTCTGGAGAGTCTCAGATAATAAAGGCCTGATTTTGTAAATAGAATGATAATTGAAGATAGCTGCATCTATTTATTCATGTAGGGTCTATATAGCTGCTTTCTCACTATGATGGTGTAGTTGAAGAACTGAAACAGAGACAGTGATCTACAGGACTGAAAATATTTACTCTCTGGCCCTTCACTGAGACAGTTTGCCAATCCTTGCTGTAGCTGGCACCCCATCTCTCTTCCCACTAAGAGAATACTATTCATTTTGCCTTAGTACTCAGGGTATGCCTGCCTCTATCTGAGCATTTAGAACATAAGCATATCCATCTCTGTGTCTCACACATGAGGGTGAGCTCCTAGAGGTCTGGGGCTGTCTTATTTATGTTTGTTTGGAATTTGTTCATGTTCCGAATCCAGTAAATATCTTTTGAGGAAATAAATTACTAAAACAACAGTAGCTGACATTTGCTAATTGAGCTCCTGTGATGATGCCGCTCTCTATGTTAAGCTATTTACATACATTAATCTTACTGAATTCAGACAACAGCTCCATAATTATCCCCATTCTGCACATGTAGAAACTGAGACCAAGGGAGGGTGTGAATAGCCCACAGTTATACAGCCAGGAAAGTGCAGATCTGGGATTTGAGTCCAGACAATCTGACTCCCAAGCCCAGACTCTGATCTACTCAACTCTCCCTCTCCACAATGAATAAACTGCAGCTCTGGGCCCACTTTAGATTGTTGCCTCTGTGATATATAAAAGCTATTATTTTAACAAAATCAATGTACAATCTATTTTAAAATTCAAGGTGCCTGATTAGTCTCATTAATATACATATTTTGAAAACAGCCAATCTATTAGCTTTCGTCTTTATAAAAAAAAAACATACACACAAAACTATAGTAAAAACATTTTCAAAAGGAAATCAAAAACATCCACTTTGATGCCGTTGCTAGGATCCCCTTTTTTAATATGCAGCGCAGTGCCCAAGCCCTGTGCTCTGAGGACCGCCTGTGTCTATCAGCCATAGCTGATGATCACAGGTACCTCATGAATGGAAAAGACCCAACAACAATACAAATGATCACAAGCCTCATTTCTTTCCTTTCTGCTTTATGACACCATGGTGCTGCAAACAAAGCTTGCAAAAAATTTATTTACTTTTTGGTTCAGGAATTCCCATGTTATATTCATTTGATTTCAGTACATCAGAAGACTCTTCTGATCACTGGGCTCATAAGACATGGGAAAAGCATTTATAGCACCACGTGAGCCAGCTGATGGTCCTAAAATTTCTGGGGGATGCCCTTAAAGTAATAAGGAATTACCAGATCACATAAAAGCACTTATACCAATACATGAAAGGATTATAAAATAGGATAGTTTCTTTATGTAGGCCTTAGTCTGCTGTGTTATGTTGTGGGAGGAACAGGCATTGGGTAGACGACTCGGGGAATGCATATAACTATCTTCTTGGAGACTATGTAATACTGTCTCTAATGCTAATTCCCACACATTTCTAGGGCAGGCTCTTAAAAGGCTGGTAGCAGCAACAGAATGATTTATAAGACTGGTGCAGAAATAGCAGTAGTAACTAGGTACTGCTGGGGATTCTAGCAATTATCTATGATAGTCTCTTTACATAAATTTCCTACAATCTAAGAAGAAAGGAATCTTTAATTCAAGGACATTCTCTCTTCCATTATATGAATGCAAAGTTGAGATTCAATGACTGATTCTTCTCAGACAACAAAGCTTATAAGTGGAGGAAACGGGGCATGAACTTGATTCTGTTTGTTTCCTAAGCTTGTCCTCATTTCACTATTCACAGAAAGGAAGGAATCAACCAGCTCTGTTTCCCAGAAACAGAAAGCATTGTCAGATTGACAAGTGAATATGTTTGATGCCTCATGGTAATCTCTTTCTAATGCTTAAAGGTTTTGAAGAGATTAAAAAAAAAAAAAAAAAAACCTGTCTAGTCCTCTATATACCCCCAAATATCCTAAAAGCAAAAGGTTACTGCATTACCAGAGTCAAGGACTTATCTTCTAACTTTTTCTTCTAGTGATAGTTTATAGCTCAGATAAGGAGAAATTGTTTTCGGCCCAGGCCGTCTAAAGAAAGTACCAAAGATATCCAATTTAGAGGTATAATTTGAACAGCTATAGAGGAGATAGGTGGGGAAAAAAACAACCAACTCATGGAATGGTAGCAAGAAAAGTTGATAGTCCCAGTTTCTTTACTCGCTGTATACCTCGGGAAATTTTCTGAGCATCTATATACTTCAGTTTTAAATTTCTATGTTGAGAACTGAAAATGAAAATAATAATATTGGCTCATAAGATGATTAATAAGTGAGTTGTGATAGTATAATTTGATAGTAAAGTTTAATACAAATGTTAGGTACAGCTATTTTAATTTCAACACCATTTTGTTAAATAACGTTTGTCTTATGGCTAGGCCTGAAAGTGTCATGGAGACCAAAGAAAGCAGAGGTAACAAAAAAAGCATTGCTGTAGAAGAAAATAAGATTCTACTCATTTCATTAACAACTTAAATAATATAATTAATTTGTTTTTCCATAAAACAAATTGAGGTGGCAAATTTCACATTTCACCAGGAAAATATCACTAACTTCCTAGGTCTGATACAGTGTCATAATGTTTAGTACTGCTACAGTCTCTTTAAAAATATATATTATTTATGAAATGCTCTATAACTAGAGAAGAATGAATGTAATTGCATTTTTATACCAGGGTTTCCAGCTCCTTTCTAAAGAAATATATATTCTTTAAAGACTGTTTTAAGAAAACACCTCAAATATAAATAGCATTTTAGCTTTGTTTCTTTTCAGTACTCTATTCTGGAATTTTTTGATGGAAAGGTCTACAAGATAATCTTTTTAAGTTGAAAAAAGATATTCCCTAAGAAAGCAAAGCTTTCTCTAGTAAAAACTTTAAGACAGGAAACTATTGCTTTTCTAGGTAAGTTTTAGGGAGAACTAAAGCACACATTCATTTGGAACTTGGACATTTATATATATATATGCTTTGTCTCAGACAGAATGTACTTGTGGGCTGGCCTTGATCTCAGTTCAGCCTTGATCTACTAATTCTTAAATCCAGAGTCTCTCAGAAATTTAAGATGTACTGCTTAGTGGATTTATAGGCTACACCATTCCTTCTTTCATCTGAAATTAAACTCCCTCCACAGTATCTGACACATCATTGGCCAACTTACACTGGAACTCATCCGGAGATAGGACACTGGTATATACATGTATATGTTCATTCATAATGGACTCGTCCTTTGCCACATATCTAACATTAATGTGAGACTATAGGAATACAAAACAAGAAGAGAAATATGTTCTTTGAATAGGGTCATTTGGCTTGTCTTTCCATGTAAACAATGAAAAATGGCTCAAAGACTTCCTTCAGTTTCATGTGATTTGAAATTCCATCAATACAATTCAAATATTAGGAGTGATCTTATTATTTCTTTCTAATTCAGCATACAGTTAAACCACAATGGCCTTCTATCTGTCTAAATCATGCTTTAAGCTCTAGCATTCATTATATTAAGTACATGTTTCATCAGACATGCTAACTTTATCTGAATAACTACAAAGTCCTCTATCCTTGCTTCAACTATACTTACAGAAACTGTCAACACCAAATGTGGTTGATCAGTGTAGCAATATTGTCTTATGGTTTCCCCTGTTCTCACTGATATGCGCTGACCTCACTCACCAAGAGGTTTGCACATCATCAATAAAAGATTTGGGGGCCCTCAATCTGTGCTCTTCCTTACCTGCCACATCTCTCACTGCAGTTTAACCCTCTCTCAATTGTCAGTCTCATACATTGTACTCCATCTTCCAGTTCTTCCTGGACACAAAGTATTCCCTTCTTACCCTCTACTTCATGATTTCTGACCTTTATTCTCTCCTGCCCACCATCCTGGGAAGTGATTGTCTTCCCACACTTATATGGAACCCAGCTATCCATCTCAAATAGCCTTCTTCTCACTGTGGCCACCCACACTATCAAAGCTGAAGACCACTTGCCTCCTAGAAATTAAGCCCATGTTTAGCCCCCAAGGGGAGGGCCTCTGGCTCTGTTGTCAGTGATATCTTGCCCAGCACTTAAATCAGGCTTCAAGTACATCATTTACTATCTTCAATAATTATCTTTTTATCTTTGATAATTCACACATAATCCTCTCCCTGGAGAAAGTATTCACTTGAACTGCTCCTGCCCTTTAAAACTACTCAGATTTTCTCCATTTTACACTCTCCTATTTACACTGGTGGTTCAGAGGTTAAAGTGTCTGCCTGGACTGGAGGAGACCGGGGTTCGATCCCTGCATCGGGAAGATCCCCTGGAGAAGGAAATGGAAATCCACTCCAGTACTCTTGCCTGGAGAATCCCATGGAGGGAGGAGCCTGGTGGGCTGCAGTCCATGGGGTCACTAAGAGTTGGACACGACTGAGAGACTTCACTTTTTACACGAGTTTGATTCCTGGTGTCCTAGCAAGGCAGTTCTCTGAAATCTCCTTATGAATACAGTGGCCACTGTCAGTGCTCATTCTTCACTTACTTCTGGTGTGCATTTTAAAGAGCTAACTATCCTTACTTACTGAAGTGTTCCACTGAATTTTAAAAAATGGCATTTTCCCCCCTGTTTTTCAGTTTTCCACTTCCATCATTTGTGTTGCTTCAGTACCAAACAGAAACATTCATATGATTATAGTAATAACCACCAGTTTTTAGGATCTGAATTACATTTTACACATAAACATGAATTCATTTAGTCTACACATGACTTTAAGAGTATAATATTATTTCCATTTACAGGTGATAGAATTAAGTTTCAAAGGGGTTAAATAATTTGCTTAACATCTACCTTAAGGCTTGAGTGTATATTCTCTCTTCTACCTCTACTCTCTTCCTAGTCATTCCCATATAGTGTTAAGTACAATTTATACACTGATGAAAAACAAATTATGATCACTAGACCAGATCTGTGTTAAAGACAAAACGTACATACCATTTGCCCAGTTGACATTTCTGTTTCCTTCCTCAAAGGATCTTAACTTGATAATAGTAAATTCTTTATTCTTTTCCTCTGTCTCATCTTCTCTTTTTTCACACATAGGAATGCAAACTTGTTTCTTCCTCCATTTTCTCTCTAAGCAAATGACACCGCTATTTGCCCATTTGTCTGCTCAAGCCAATAGCCTAGAAACCATCTTGATTTTTTTCTTTTCCTTCACTTCTCTAACTCCAATAATTTTCCAGTTCTATTAATTCTTTCTTCACACTAACTCCCTTAACTGTCCATTCGGCACCATCTCTCATGCCTTCATGTTAACAAAAGTGTTAGTCGCTCAGTTGTGTCTGACTTTGTGTGACCCCGTGAACGTAAGTTCACCAGGCTCCTCTGTCCATGGAATTCTCCAGGCAAGAATAGTGGAGTGGGTTGCCATTTCCTAATTTCTCATTTAAACTGCTGAGATGAATTTTCAACTGATCTACTCATTTTCTTTCTTATATTTGCCCCTCTTTTCTCTACACAAAAGCCAGAATGAGGCTTTTCAAATACAATGGATCGTCACTTCTTTGGTTAAAGTCTCCAAATAGTTTCCATCTGGAGAACCACATGACATAGCCTCAGTGTCCAATTTATCTTTTCCCTTCTCCCCTGACTTACCGGGATAGAGATGTTTCACTTTTTAAGTTCTTGTTGTATTCTAAGTACTCCCTGGTCTCCAGGTGTACACAGGTGCTTCAACCTCCCAACCCCAGAACTCTCTGAATAGAAGTTCTCAGTTTAGATATTGCATCCTAACTGAAAAAAATTTTCCCAATGTTACTATCTAAGGTAACCACTGGTCTCTATCACTAATTTTCTCTCATACCATCCCCTTTGCTTCTTTCCTAAGATGTTATAGTTTATAGCTATATTTTACTTGCTTTTTATCTTATCTTAGATTGTAAGTTCCATGAAAGCTGGTGCTATGTCTGTATTTTGTTCACTTCTCTATGTAGAGCTTTCAGCCTGAAGCAGAGTACACGTATGAGTCGTCCAGGAATTTAGTAATGAAGTACCACAAACTGGGTGACTTAAATACCAGAAACTTCTTGTCTCACAGATCTGGAGGCAAAAAGTCTAAGATCAAGGTATTGGCAGGGTTGGTCCCTTCTGAGGGTTATGAGGAAGAATCTATTTTATGCCTTTCCCCTAACTGGTTTTCTAGAAATCTGGCATTTTTTGGCTTGTAGAAATATCACTTTAATCTTGCCTTCATCTGCACATGGCATTCTCTCTATGCCTATATATCTGTGTTCAAATGATCTCTTTTTCATAAAGATACCAGTCATAATCAATCAGAGTCCATTTTAATGATTTCATCTTAATTTAACTAATTACATCTGCAATGATCTATTTCCAAATCAGGTCACATTTTGAGGTGTTAGGAGTTATAAAGAAAAGGGAAAGTGTAAGTTGTTCAATCATGTCCAACTCTTTGTAACTCCAGGGACTGTGACTCCCAATGGGCTCCTCTGTCCATGGTATTCTCCAGGCAAGAATACTGGAGTGGGTTTCCATTTCCTTCTCCACAGGATCTTCTCAAACCAGGGATCAAACCTGGGTTTCCTGCCTTGCAGGAAAGTGTCTTAAGTGTCTAAACCACCAGGGAAGCCCCCAGAGTTAGAATATCAATGTATAAATTTTGCTGGTGGCAGATACAATTCAATGCATAACAGCACACGAAGGTGTTTGATAAATATTGAAAGCTAGGAAGCGATGAAAGTAGCATTTGAAACCATGTCTGTCCACCAAACTTCAAGACAAGTTTGATAAATATTGAAAGCTAGGAAGTGATGAAAGTAGCATTTGAAACCATGTCTGTCCATCAAACTTCAAGACAATCTTTTAACCCCTGATCTGTACAGGTCATCTTTTTCCTCTTCTGATGATTTTGCATCTTGGGCATGAATTCTCAGACTTCATCCATGTCAAACAGAATTGGAATATAGTACCAAAACCATGATTCCTTGATCTGCCTGGAACCCAGAATCAAAGGTTTCCTCTAAATAATTCAGTAGTTCATATGCTTTATGTGTTATATCAGTTACAACCATTGTAAAAAACAATGATAATGTGTACTATGTAAAATCTTGATTTCTAAAGCTGCAGAGAGATATCAACTATGAAATTATTATTTGACAGTGTTGTCAATGATAGGAAGATGAATGTAACAGCTTTAAGATGGCTGGCCGGCTTCTGTGCCTGAGAGAAGGCTACTGCATAGATTGACCTCTGCCAGATTGTTCATGTTTAAAGAGCTCACATGGACAGCTGACCAATTTTCACATACACTTGCTTTAATTGCAAAAATTCAGGATTGAGGTGCAAGTATTCTAGATTTCTCTCTTAATCCAGGTTTTCTAGAAAACAAACCTGTGGCAAAATCTTCTGTACTACTATTTGTTGAAGAATCAGATCTCAGAGAAGCCAAAATGAGGGGAAAATGAGCAAGGGAAGGAAGGAGGAGAAAGAAAGAAAAGAGGGACATCATTGAGGCATCTGGACTATCATTAGAGAGGAGTAAGAGAAGACTGATCTCAGAGGAGGCTCTCCAAGAGAAGAGTGTGAGACATATTTTTTTAGGCTCGCTCCCTGACCCCTCTCTCCCTTCCAGCAAAGTTCACCCAATGTAGCATTAGCTTTCCTGCACATGTGCATTGTGTCACCTGGTCTCTCCATGTAGCTGCCTCTAGAGGTCGAGTCTGGTGAGTGAGCTGACATGGTTTCAGCTCTTAGCCAGCACTTTCTAGAACTCAATAGTTTATAACGGTGAGGTTAACAATCAGAGAGAGTTGGACCTAGAACCAAGGAAAAAGGACAAGCTGCTGCTTATCAAGAACTGTGCAGGGTCTGAGATTTTACTCAGTTAATCAGTTATCTGCCTCCTGGATGTTGGCAGAAGACATGAGACTGCTGGGCAGTGATAACAGTAACCAGAGTGCCAGCATCTGTGCATTTCCTCAGACCCAGTTCCCACTGGGTGACTTGAACAGGGTCAGGTTGCCCTTGATACGGGGTAGGTGGTCCCTTAGAAGAATAACTCAGAGCTTAGGGAACTCACAGGCAGTAAGCTTGCCTGACATTTGCCCTGGAGAAGATACACTCTTACTTATGATAAACACTACTAAGCAAATCAAATCCCAGAAGAATTCACAGTAGAGGTAACAAATGAACTCAAGGGACTAGATCCAGTTACCATTGTGCCTGAACAACTGTGGACAGAGGTCTGAAATATTGTATAGGAGGTAGCAAATGAAACCATCCGAAATTAAAAAGCAAGAAGGCAGAATGGTTATCTGGTCTTAAAGATAGTGGAAGAATGAAGAGAAGTGAAAAGCAAGGGAGAAAGGGAAAAAGATACATACAATTAAATGCAGAGTTTCAAAGAATAGCTGAAGAAACAACTAGGCCTTTTTCAATCAACAGTGTTTAATAATGGAAGAAAACAACAAAAGGGGAAAAACTAGAGATCTCTTCAGGAAAACTGGAAACATCAAAGGAGCATTCTACCCAAAGATGGGCACAATAAAGGATAAAAATGGTAGAGACCTAATATATAGTGAAGAGATCAAGAAGAGATGGAAAGGATACATGGAAGAAGTGTATAAAAAAGGTCTTAATGAACAGGATTACTATGATGGTATGGTTAGTCACCCAGAGCCAGACATTCTGGAGTACAAAGTCAAGTGGGCCTTAAGATGCACTGCTATTAACACAGCTAGTGGATGTGAAGAAATTCCACCAGAACTATTCAGATCCCTAAAGGGTGATGCCACTAAGGCTTTGCATTCATTATGTCAGCAAATCTGGAAGATGCAGCAGTGGCCACAGGGCTGGAAAGGTCAGTCTGCATCCCAGTTCCTAAGAAGGGTAGTACCAAAGAATGTGCTAGCTATCGGATGAGTGCTAACCATTGCACTTGTCTCCCATGCTAGTAGGGTCATGCTTAAAATCTCGCATGCTAGGCTTCAGCATTATGCGAATCAAGAAATTCCAGATGTCCAAGATGGGTTTAGAAAACGAAGAGGATCTGGAGATCAAACTGACCACACTCACTGAATTATAGAAAAGCTAGGGAATTTCACTAGGGAAAGCTCTTAGAGAGATGGGAGTACCAGGTCATCTTATCTGTCTCCTGAGAAACCTGTATGCAGGTCAAGAAGAAACAGTTAGAACCCTGTATGGAAAAACTGACTGGTTCAAGATTGAGAAAGGAGTATGACAGTCTTCTGTCACCCTGTTTGTTTAATCTATATGTTGAGCACATCATGAGAAACGCTGGGCTGGATAAGTTACAAGCTGGAATCAAGATAGCCAGGAGAAACATCAACAGTCTCAGATATGCGGATGATGCCACTCTAAAGGCAGATAGCAAAGAGGAACTAAAGGGCCTCTTGATAAGGGTGAAGGAGGAGATGGAAAGAGCCAGCTTAAAAGTAAATATTTAAAAAAACTAAGATCATGGCATCTGCCCCCATTACATCATGGCAAATAGAAGGAGAAAAGGTGGAAGTAGTGGCAGATTTCCTCTTCTTGGGCTCCAGAATCACTGTGGATGGTGACTGGAGCCATGAAATCAGAAGATAATTGCTTTTTGGCAGGAAGGCTATGACAAATCTAGACAGTGTGTTGAAAAGCAAAGACATTACTCTGCCGACAAAGGTCCATACAGTCAAGGCTATATTCTTCCCAGTGGTCACATAGGGTTAGGAGAGCTGGACTGTAAAGAAGGCAGAACAACAAAGAATTGATTCCTTCAAACTGTGATGCTGGAGAAGACTCCTGAGAGTCCCTTGGACAGCAAGGGGATCAAACCAGTCAATTTTAAGGGAGATCAATCCTAAATATACACTGGACAGATTGATGCTGAAGCTGAAGCTCCAGTATTTTGGTCACTTGATGCAAAAGAGGACTCATTGGAAAAGTCCCTGACGCTGGGAAAGATTGAGGGCAGAAGGGGAAGAGGGCATCAGAGGATGAGATCGCTGGATGGCATCACTGATGCAATGAACATGAACCTGGACAAACTCCAAGAGATGGTGAGGGACACAGAGGGCTGGCTTGCTGCAGTCCATGGGGTTGCAAACAGTAGGACATGACCGGGTGACTGAATAGTAACAACAAGCTTGTTTGACCTTTGCCCTGGGAAAGATACTTATAACGGACCCTACTAAGCAAACTAGCCTTTCGTTCTGAAGGAAGATACTGTCTTCATCTCTGGAACAAAGGCAGTCAGTGTCTCTGCTCATAAGACTTGCCAAATTGTAAGAGACCCACAGATGATAATCTTATGATACTGTTCAACCAGAAACCAAGGGAAATGTGGATCTGGGGTAGCTTATAAACTGAGCCTACTACATCTTCCTCTTTTCATATATTTACTGTTTGCAAATATCATGGCAAAGGACCAAAATATGTAAAAAAAAAAAAAAAAAAGAAAGAAAAAAGAATCTTCTACACCCAGTTTCCTTTTGCCTTTCCCCCCAAGTAATTGTAGGTTGGTTAATACATTTTCTGAAGTTTTAATCCCAACATGACTATGAAAATATCTTGCTTAGTTACTCTTTTTCTTAGCCTAATTTTTCTATTAGCATATTTAGGTAATCAGAGCTATAGAAATTCTGAGATAAATACTACCTTCACTCTATAGCTCTAAAAACTGTGCCATTTGCATTTAAAAAGTGCTGTATATGCATGTTATAGAGGAGAAGGGTGATGTGAGAAATGTAAGTAAATTGCAGAAGACAGCATACATATCTATAATTTGATTTATAACGAAGGATCTGAAAGCACCCTCATTCTATTTCATAGATTAGGAAAAGGAAATTCAGGAGCATTAAGAAGCTTAAATAAAGATGGAACCAATATTAACCTCTGATAATTAAATTATACTTAATTTTATGTTTTGTGCTTACAGCTCTCCTTTTAAAGGGTGTCTAACAAATACATAAGAAAAAAAAAAAAGACATTATAAAATAAACATTACAAGGCCTCTCCATTTTTTTACTTCGGGATAGACCCTGACATCCAGATGAGGTTGAAGAGAAAAATTAATGCTTGGCTTTAATATCATGTACAAAATAATCTTTGAAGGCTTTCCTCTGTGAATTTTGTTTTGTCTTTAAGACCTGATCATTCTAAATGGCTCCTTGGAGTAATTCAATTTGAAGAGCTCCGTGTTCTACTGTGATTTGTACCAAGATGCCTGCTTGTGTGTGTCTATTATAAATTTCCAGCTCCAACTAGCAATTTTTTCCTACAACAGATACACACTTCACTGAGTGGAACTCAACTATAAACATTTTATTGTCTGAGTGATTCATATGTACTGAGACATATAGTGTTTAGAATTCTGAGTATTAAAGATGAGGAAAAGGAAAGAAAAAAAAGGGCTAGTTGATGTCTGTCATGGTTTCCACCTCACCCCCCCAAATCCACAATGCTAAAAAAAGTATTCAAAGTAGAAAACTGTAATTTAAATCAATGGATTTTCTCCCAAATCATAAAAAAAATCTGCTTCTTAAATTTACCAATATATCACCAGATTCAATTAACACAAAGAGAAGCTCAAGTGGTTTTGCAAAGGGTTAGATTTATGTAGCACTGTTCAGAAAGCAGACTGTGTTGCTGTCTTTCCACACTGAAAGCATGGAATACCTTTATCTGAATGAAATATAAACTACACAAATACAGAATTGCCATGCAAAAAAGATAGAGACCCCAACCCATATCTTAACCTGTGTCACTGTTTCCCCAAAGCCCTGGCTGTCTTCCTTTTCTCTGTGGTTATCTTGGAAATGCTAGGATTCATAACCTCTCCCACCAGCTTTCCCCTGGCTGCCAATGGAAAGAAAGAAGACAAATGATTTTAATTCTTATGTCTGTGCTGTCTGCTGTCCAATGCAACTCTGCTGCCAGCTGGTCCTGCTGCAGCCCTGCTCACAGGAGCTTGGGTTCATGTGAAATTTTCACACAGACATTACAGGGGTGAAGGAGGGAAGACCAGTGTGGAGAAGGTCTTGCTGCTCATGGAGTGGGATTAGGGTAGCACAGTAGGACAGCAAGCGTGGCACATACAGTTCTACTTCTGAGTGTTCTGCAGTCACAAGTGATAGAGGGGTGACGCCAGCCCGAGAGGCCTAATGTGTGCTGTGCTAAGTAACTTCAGTCATGCCTGCATCTTTGCGACTTTATGAACTGTAGCCTTCCAGGCTCCTCTCTTCATGGGACTCCCCAGGAAAGAATACTGGAGTGGGTTGCCATCTCCTTCTCCAGGGGATCTTCCCGACCTAGGGATCTAATCCGTGTCTCTTATGTCTCCTGGATTGGCAGGCAGGTTCTTTACCATTACTGTCACCTACAATCTCCCTAGGCCTAATGAAATGCAATATATAAAAGGTAATATACATACATGAGTCTATTTAAAAACAAACCAGTGTATAGACTAGTGGCATAGCTTGATGAAAGGACTATTCTGGACTTATTTTATTAATGGCTTTTTCAAGCATTAGGAGAGTCAAATGCTAAGCTGTTTTGCTGGGAAAGTGCAAATATAGTATCCCATGGGGACAGGTTAAAAGACACAAGGACAGTTATGGAAGGAGAAGGAGAGAAAAAAGTCAGTGTAGGAAATAGCAATAGCCAAGTGACTCTCTTTTACCTGAATTCTGTCCCTGACTGTAATTTTACTATGGGAACTTGGCATGTCTTGGGAGTAGAACCAGTTCTGCCTTCATGATGGCCCAGGACACAGATACACTCACAAACATATATTATGAGAAGCAGGAAATATAAGTGTTAGTGATTAAAGTGAGAGGTGGTCTATCCTGGAGAAAATGTAGGAAGGAGAAAAGTAAGAAAAGAAAAAAAGGCAGCTACTCAGGAAGGAAGGAAGATGGTGACAAATTGGGGGTTTGGTGTGCAATTGCTACTGGTAAGAAAACACCATAGGTATCAGGACCCGGACAGTTTCTTTCAGATGTATAAACATTTCCCTAAAGTAAACCTTTGAAGACTTGAAACATCAAACTGTCACAGCAGAGGACAGCAGGGAGAAATAGTGTTCTCAAACCCAGCTCAAAGCAGACGTAAGAAAGGCTTTTTGAAAGGTCTTTGCCAGAAACTTAGATGCACAAGGGGCATATTTCTGTGATCTCTGTAAATTCTTGAGAACAAGTATTTTCCAGCAGCTTAGAACCTACAGGTCCCTTTAGACCAGTTCAATAATAACTGAACTTGAACACCTGTCGATCTTCCGTTCATGCATCACACACATCAAAACTAACCAGGCACACAAAACATTGTATTCAAACCCAAGAAATACACATTGGGGGAAAAAATCAGGCCTTGACCAAGAAATGCTGGTTCTAGGCAGTACGGCAGGGAAGCTTGCAAGAGTCCTCTGCATTCAGCCCGAAGATGTGAGAGACAAGGTGGAGGAAGGAAGACAGAGTGAGGAGGAAGAGGATGGATGAGCAGAAAAAGAGGAAGGGGCTGGGGCAGAAAGGAAAGATCTTGAACTGTTCTTCCTCCTTGGATGATTCAAATATTTACATTCTCCTTCTTTGTTTCTGCCCATGCCATTCCCTCTCCTGTCCTTTTCACTCATTTCCCTACATCCTTCCTGCCCCCACCACCCCTACTCCTGACAAACTGTTCAATCCTTTGATTTCAAATCTGTTGCCACCTCCTACACTAGTCCACCTGTGAGTTTATTTGTTTGTTTGTTTTTCATGCTCTGCAGGCTCCCTCTCACCCTCCCTCTCCATCTCTGCATCCTGAAGTAGAACATCCATGTAAGCACACCAGACACACAAACACACAGCTGTCCTGACTTTTCTCTGGCACTCTGCAACGACGGACACTCCAAACATTCAGCACAGCATGCCAAAATATTGAAGTAAAAATGAGAAGCTCTTCAACTGCATTACTAATTATTTGTAAACAAGCTCTTTTCAAGGTAGAAATTCTGGCAATGATGTCTGGTGTAGGAGACGCTGGGAGACTACTGTTGGAAGACAACAGAGATCCCCTTCAGATGCTAGGTGGCAGTGTTAACTCACTAACAGGCACATACCTAAGACTTGCCAAGTCACACAGATAATTTAGCTTGAGTGAGACACACATAAAAGTGGAGAACTCATAGAGATGGGCTGAAGCCAAGAAAATAAGTTACCGTGACGGTCCATGGAGGAGTTCATAAACATGGAAAGCTGGGAGTCATTTCTTTAAAAAGGCTCAGCCAGAGACAGTTGATATTTTAAGAGCCTGCCTTGTGATTTCAGCATCAAGATTTCAAAGCCATACTGTCTTTTAAAAACATAACACTGGTAGAGAGATTTCCCTAAACGTTTAATATTTTTTCCTTCTCCATCTGACTAATAATGATCAATATTTGTAGCAACCAGAAAATATCTGACCATCAAACACTGCTCCAATGGCGGGATTTCATGAGCAAATTGTCTTTCTCTTTCTCCATGTGATCATTACCACAATATCTTCAGTCCCAATTACTCTTTCTCTCTCTACATTCTAATTAATCACCTAGACCAGTGGATTCACTCATATAAACATTACTCAAGTCTACGCTCACCTCTCAATCCCCACTGATCCTGGTTCATTTAGATTTTTATAAACATTCCTTCCTTATAAGATTGTGGTAGACTTTTGAGTGGACATTCTTCCTTTTGGGTATTCCTCACCATATACTAACCTATCCAAAGTTACAAGAGATCTCAAAAACAAATACACATCACTTAAAAGCACAGATATTCACATAATGTATTATCAAAAGCTGCATTCCAAGGATATTTTGTCCTCTTAATAGAGAGAAAATCTAATCTAGTCTTGCACCAGCTGGCCTTTAACAATAAAATTCACTTGTTTAGTTAATTTCAATCTAAATCTAGCCAGTCTTGGCCATCTACAAATCCTCTGTCACTTTCTATATCAATATTAGTTCATTCTTTATTTCTTTTTCCATCCAGAAATAACAAACTCTAAGACAGACTTACTTTCTTTTTCCTTAATAAAATGCAATTCCTTTCCTCACACCTTCTATACTCCAAACATGCATCCTATTTTACTACTGTACACTGAAATGTTTCTTTTATTATTTTATTAGCTTTTATTACATGTTTAAATTAGAATCATCAACTCTTAAAAACCTTAATTTTTAGTGAAAACTGAGATGAGTTTGAGTAGGCTCCAGGAGTTGGTGATGGACAGGGAAGCCTGGCATGCTGCAGTCCATGGGATCACAAAGAGTCAGACATGACTGAAGAATTGAACTGAATTAAATTGAAAAAGTAATTATGAACCATGTAGATAAACTGGTAAACATAAATTCCAGAGATAATTTCTAAAACATTTGCTTTCTTATTGAGAGCATCTCAGGGTGGCACCAAACATATTCATTTATAGTTCTAACATTTTTTCTGTTTAGTAATTGATGTCTTAGAATCTTACTTTATTTGAGAATGACCCAGCTATTCAATAAACTTCTATCATTTAACTTAATTTAACACAGCTCTAAAATTTTGTGTTACCAATATTTGGAGAGATCACCCTCAAATAGACAATTATAAAACATAATTATTCCTATAGAATTTACCTAAAAGCTCTAGTAACTGAGGCACCAACTTCACGGGGCAAATCACATGAGCCTTGAAACAAATAAACAAAAAACCTCACAAAATTCTTGGAATTATAACTGTTTCTATCACCCTTTATTAGTCAAGAAAACTAATGGAAAATCTGGGTTCAAGCAGAACAAAACTTATTAACATAGGAATGAATGTACTGTTGAGAATAATTATAATTTTATAAATTTGTGTTTAAAATATTCCTAGTGCTTCAATGACCTTTTTTTTTTTCTTCTAGATTTAAAACAAACTTTTGTCTTAAATGACCTACAACTTGGTAAGATATACTTTTGTGAATAAATAAGAAACATTTACTTCTCCTCTCTACCTGGTACTTTTAGAATTCAGAAACTGTCAGTGAGTATTCTTATTTTCATGCTGTTTATGGTAGGACACAATTGGAAACGTTGGCTATATGACTAAAACTTTGACTGAAATGATATTCCACATAAAATCTGAAACTCTTTATGAACTGTGCCCACAAAGCAGTCTTAAAAAGAACTTAAATGGTCAATCACTTTTCTTACTGTACTTAAATAAATAATAAGGGCAAACTTTTACACAAAAAGTTATTTTTACTATAATTCTCTTTGGTTAAAAAACAGAGCTAATTGTAGAGAGTAAAATTATGTTTACACTTTTGTAGATGTTAGATTCTAGTCTTTGGGGTTATTTTAATATAACTGTAAATTGAACTGGATCCTGAATTATTCTAGTTTCCTCAAATATCGGCCTATAATTCACCAAACTAACATTTCCAGTTTTTTTTCCCCCACCCTTCTGATTTGGAATCAGTAAGAACAGAAAGCGATTAAATTTCCTTAAAAGGGTCTGTACCAGGTCCTTCTCAGTACCCACATGGCAGTCAAACTTCAGGGACTTGGTGTGTATATTTCAGAGCTGAAAAAAGTCCCACCTGACACCTGGACTGCACAAACATTGGAAACTTCTGAATCAAATTGATGAGGAAAAAAGTAACTGACATTGATGAAAATGACACCTATCCAACTGGATCAAGATTTCCTACTTTAGCTATCTATGAAACCCTTTATTCCTTTCATTCTTTTCTTTACTCTGACATTGATCTAGAAAGCTAATAACATCATCTTCATTTCTTAAGATACTCTTAAGGGGAAGGGGGGTAAATCTTTTAGAAAGTGATTTTCTACCAAAGGTTTCAATCTATGAATAATTATCTAGATCAGATTTGCCTCCCTGGATTCTCACCAGCAGCACCCATCTTTCCAAGGCATTGAGGATGACTATTTCAAGATAGGAGATTCTCTTCTCAATGTGTGGAAAACAACACTGGCCCTTGGCTCGACAGGGCAAATTCAGTAACTCTTGAGAAAGAATCTATATTAACAGTGCCACCTTAGTGGGAGTAATTTGTGCTATGATGAAATTTGTCCTTGTCTGTGGTGATTATTATTCTCACTGGGACTATAAATGCCTAATGACTGGCATATAATTGGACCATGCCTCTTAAGTTATTTAACTGTATCCCTAACTATTCTAGAAAAAAAACTACCAGGAAGCCTTTCATAATTCAGGATTTATTTTCTTTGACAAAGCCCTATTACCCTGGTTAGGGGTAAATGCAAATAAAGTTATGATTAGGAACCTTTCCTTAACTCTCGGAAACAGTTCATTGCTAAGAAACCAGCTTCCAAAGAAAGAGCCTTAGACTTTCTGGCCAAAGTTTTGACAACAGAATAGCTCTTGATGATCTTACAACTGAGCAAGGAGGGGCCTGGGCTATGGCCACCACTGCCTACTACACTTAGATTAACACTTCTGGGGAAGCTGAAACTCAGTTGTATAAGATCATTGAGTAAATCATTTGTCTTAAAAAGGTGACTTCTTTAAGAGGTCTTTCTTTGATTTGAATCTTGGGAACCATGACTCCTAAGTGCACTCCAGATGTTGGGAATTAACCTGATTATAGCATCATAATAATCTCCCTAGATTTATAATCCCAGAGATTATCATGACTCTCCTACATTCTCTCAAAAGCTTTAAACACAAGTTTGCAGCCAATAACTTCCAAGCAAATGATGTCCCTCAGGCTGAAGTGTCACAAAAAGAATGAAGAAAAAAAATATGACATTGAAGTCATGTCCTGTAATATTACATGAGTTTGATCCCACCAAAGATCAACAAAGCTGTAGAGCAATAGTTGAGAGTGCTGCTAATGCCTTAAAGTATAACCACATCCCTCAGATAGACTGAGAGTCTGATCAAAAGGAGGAAATTGTTAAAGAGAAAAACCACAGGCCCAAAATGGTGTCACTTGTGCTAATGCTCATTATAACTAACTTAGATTTAATACCTAACATAGCTGCAGTTTCAACCTTCCCCAGAAATGTAATCATAATCAACCAGTTTAGAATATCTCTGATCAGAATCAATGAAGTAATCTGTTACATGGGTCCTCCCTAGCCCTCAGAGGAAGAAGAGGCAACTATATTAGAAAACTACTGCTATTCCCTCAATGCTCAAAAGAAGCCCTGGCTCAAAATAATTCTTTCTTTTCATTGTAAATAGCTCCCTTGTTCCATCCTTCTTCCTATAAAAACCTTTCACTTTGTATAAACACTGAGTGCCCTTCTAGTAACTAGAAGGGATGCTGCCTGATTCATGAATTGTCTCATAAAGCAAATTCAATCTTCAAATTTACTCATTTGAATTTTGGACACTTCTTACATCTAATTTTTGACACCTCTTATATCTGAGAGTCCCTTGGACAGCAAGGAGATCCAACCAGTCCATCCTAAAGGAAATCAGTCCTGAATATTCATTGGAAGGACTGATGCTGAAGCTGAAACTCCAATACTCTGGCCACCTGATGTGAAAAACTGACTCATTGGAGACCCTGATGCTGGGAAAGATTGAAGGTGGGAGGAGAAGGAGGCGACAGAGGATGAGATGGTTGGATGTCATCACCGACTCAATGGTCATGAGTTTGAGTAAACTCTGGGAGTTGGTGATGGACAAGGAGGCCTGGTGTGCTGCACTCCATGGGATCATAGAGTCAGACACAACTGAGCAACTGAACTGACATCTGTATTTATATCTTCATTCTGTTAGTTCTGATTCGATGGAAAGTAAAAGTGAAAGTGAAGTCACTCAGTTGTGTCCAACTCTTTGTGACCCCTTGGACTGTAGCCTACCAGGCCCTCCATCCATGGTATTCTCCAGGCAAGAATACTGGAGTGGGTTGCCATTTCCTTTTCCAGGGGATCTTCCTGATCCAGGGATCGAACCCAGGTCTCCCGCATTGCAGGCAGATGCTTTAACCTCTGAGCCACCAGGGAAGCTGATTTGGTGGAGAATCCTGACTACTACAGGAGAGGATGGTTATGTGCACTGAATGGTAACAAAAGAGTGGTAAAAAGAGGGTTGGAGTTTAGGTATATTTTGAGGCAGGAAAAAAAAAAGTTAATGGTTAGAATGTAGGTAAGGGCTTCCCTCATAGCTCAGTCAGTTAAGAATCTGGGACTTCCCTGGTGGTCCAGTGGTTAAAACTGCACTTCCAATGCAGGGGGCCTGGGTTTGATCCCTGATCAGAGAACTAAGTTCCTACAGGCTTCATGGCAAAGCTAAAAAATAAAAATAAATAATATAATAATAAGAAGAATAAAATAATCTTTAAAAAAAAGAAAGAAAGAATCTCACAGCAATGCAGGAGACCAGGGTTTGAATCCTGGGTCAGGAAGATCCCCTGGAGAAGGAAATGGCAACCCACTCCAGTATTCTTGCCTGAAAAATCCCATGGACAGAGGAGCATGGTGGGCCACAGTCCATGGGGTCACAAGGGTCAGATACAACTTAGCGACTAAACCACCATCAGAATGCGGGTATGAATGTGAGTCAAAGAGACGAGTCAAGTTTGATTAAGAAATTTTGGATGGAGCAACTGAAAGAATAAAGTTAGCATTCTGCTGCTGTTCAGTCACTCAGTCATGTCCAAGTATTTGAGACCCCATGGACTGCAGCACGCCAGGCTTCCCTGTCCTCCACGATCTCCTCTGGCACCCCCTTCACTTCTTGCCTTCAATCTTTCCCAGCATCAAGGTCTTTTCCAAGTTACCATTTACTGAGGTGGAAATATTGAGGAATAATGAGGCGATAAAGGGCTTGGTTTTGCACATACTAAACTTAACATGCTACTGTCTGTTGCTCAGCACTGGAGTGGCACTGCATGATGCTGGAGTGACTGTGAGGAGATACCCCACATCCAAGGGCAGAGAAGTCCCAGCAAGACGGTAGGTACTGGTGCAGCAGCTCAGCAGTACTGGAGCGACTTTGAGGAGATATCCGACATCCAAGGGCAAAGGAGAAGCCCTAGAAAGATGGTAGAAGGGGCAAAATTGCGTTTAGAATCACACCCACCAGAGATGCTCAGAGGGCTTAAACATACATTGTATGTACCAGGACCCAGAGACCCCCACAGAGATAGAACTGTGTTTGGGTGTCTCCTGAGGAGGTACAGGTCAGCAGTGGACTGCTTTAAGGGCAGGGGCTCTGGATGCAGTAGACCTGGGTATGGCAGAAGCCTTCTTGGAAGAGGTCACCATTAACCCACCATAGAGGCACTAGAACTTACACAGGACTAAGTAAACAGACTCTTGGAGGGCACAAACAGAACCTTGTGCATACCAGGACCCAGGAGAATGAGCAGTGACCCCACAAGAGACTGAACCAGACTTGTCTGTGAATGACCAGGAGTCTCTGGTGGAGGCGTGGGTCAATGGTGGCCTGCTGCAGGGTTGGGGGCACTGAGTGTAGCAGTGCATGCATGGGACTTTTTGAAGGATGTCACCAATATCTTCATCACCTCCACCATAGTTTGGCCGCAGGTGATTCAGAGGTAAAGTGTCTGCCTGCAATGCAGGAGACCTGGGTTCAATTCCTGGGTCAGGAAGATCTCATGGAGAAAAAAATGAAGAGTACTCCAGTACTCTTGCCTAGAAAATTCCATGGACAGAGGAGCCTGGTGGGCTCCAGTCCATGGGATCACAAAAAGTCAGACAGGACTGAGCAACTTCACTCTCAAATAACAAAGAGGGAACACAGCCCCTCCCTTCAACAGAAAATTGGATTAAAGATTTACTGATCATAGCCCCATTCATCAGAATAAGACCTACTTTCCCCCTCAGTGAGTACATCACATCAGGAAGCTTCCATAAACCTCTTATCCTTCTCCATCAGAGGGCAGAAGACCAAAAACCACAGTCACAGAAAACTAACCAGTCTGATCACATGGACCACAGCCTTGTCTGACTCAATGAAACTATGAGTCACGCTGTGTAGGGACACCCAAGATGGATGGGTCATGGTGGAGAGTTCTGCAAAACGTGGTCCCCTGGAGAAGGGAATGGCAAACCAGTTCAGTATTCTTGCCTTGAGAACCCCATGAACAGTATGAAAAGGCAAAAAGATAGGACACTGAAAGATGAACTCCCCAGGATGGTAGGTGCCCAATATGCTACTGGAGATCAGTGGAGAACTAACTCCAGAAAGGATGAAGAGATGGAGCCAAAGCAAAACAACACCTAGTTGTGGATGTGACTAGTGATAGAAATAAACTACAATGCTATAAGAGCAATATTGCATAGGAACCTGGAATGTTAGGTCCATGAATCAAGGCAAATTGGAAGTGGTCAAACAGGAGATGGCAAGAGTGAACATTGACATTTTAGGAATCAGTGAACTAAAATGGACTGGAATGGGTGAATTTAATTCTGATGACCATTATATCTATTACTGTAGGCAAGAATCCCTTAGAAGAAATGGAGTAGCCATCATAGTCAACAAAAGGGACCAAAATGCAGTACTTGGATGCAATCTCAAAAATGACAGAATGATCTCTTTTTGTTTCCAAGGAAAACTATTCAATATCAGAGTAATCCAAGCCTATGCCCCGACCCATAATGCTGAAGATGCTGAAGTTGAACAGTTCTATGAAGACCTACAAGACCTTCTAGAACTAACACCCAAAAAAGAC
The DNA here is from genome assembly GCA_006408695.1 of Aepyceros melampus. Classification (NCBI taxonomy): domain Eukaryota; kingdom Metazoa; phylum Chordata; class Mammalia; order Artiodactyla; family Bovidae; genus Aepyceros; species Aepyceros melampus. Next base: position 95,948 of record SJXQ01010264.1, read on the forward strand.
ATTCTTTTCATTATAGAAGACTGAAATGCAAAAACAGGAAGTCCAGAAATACCTGGAGGTAATGGGCAAAATTGGCCTTGGAGTGCAGAATGAAGCCGGGCAAAGACTAATAGAGTTTTGTCAAGAGAACACACTGGTTATAGCAAACACCCTCTTCCAACAACAGAAGACTCTACACATGGACATCACCAGATGGCCAACACCAAAATCAGATTGATTATATTTGCAGCCAAAATGGAGAAGCTCTATACAATCAGCACAAACAAGACCAGGAGCTGACCTGACTTGACTGGCTCAGATCATGAAGTCCTTATTGACAAATTCAGACTAAAATTGAAGAAAGTAGGGAAAATCACTAGACCATTCAAGTATGACCTAAGTGAAATCCCTTACAATTATACAGTGGACATGACAAATATATTCAAGGGATTAGATCTGATAGACAGAATGCCTGATAAACTATGGACAGAGGTTCATGACATTGTACAGGAGGCAGCAATCAAGACCATCCCCAATAAAAAGAAATGCAAAAAAGCAAAATGGTTGTCTGAGGAGGCCAAATTACCAACATCCATTGGATCATCGAAAAAGCAAGAGTTCCAGAAAAACATCTACTTCTACTTTATTGACTTTGTGACCAAAGCCCTTGACTTTGTGGAATACAACAAACTGTGGAAAATTCTTCAAGAGATGGGAATACCAGGTCAACTGATTTGCCTCCTGAGAAATCTGTGTCCAGGTCAATAAGCAACAGTTAGAACTGGACATAGAATAACAGACTGGTTCCAAATCTGGAAAGAAGTATGACAAAAATGTATCTTGTCACCCTGATAATTTAACTTATATGCAGAGTACATATGAGAAATGCTGGGCTGGATGAAGCACACACTGGAATAAAGATTGCTGGGAGAAATATCAATAACCTCAGATATGCAGATGACACCAATCTTATGGCAGAAAGTAAAGAGGAACTAAAGAGCCTCTTGATGAAAGTAAAAGAAGAGTGAAAATCTTGGCTTAAAACTCAACATTCAGAAAACTAAGGTTATGGCATCTAGTCCCATTACTTCATGGCAAATAGATGGGGAAGAGTGAGATACTTTATTTTGGGGGGCTCCAAAATCACTGCAGATGGTAACTGCAGCCGTGAGATTAAAAGACACTTACTCATTGGAAGAGAAGTTATGACCATCCTAGACAGCATATTAAAAAGCAGAGACATCATTTTGCCAACAAAGGTCCGTCTAGTCAAGGCTTAGTTTTTCCAGTAGTCATGTATGGATGTGAGAGTTGGACTATAAAGAAAGCTGAATGCTGAAGAATTGATGCTTTTGGACTGTGGTGCTGGAGAAGACTTTTGAAAGTCTCTTGGACTGCAAGGAGATCCAACTAGTCCATCCTAAAGGAAATCATTGGAAGCTGAAGCTGATGCTGAATGTGAAACTCCAATACTTTGGCCTCATGATGCAAAGAGCTGACTCATTTGAAAAGATGCTGGGAAAAATTGAAGGTGGAAAGAGAAGGGGATGACAGAAGCTGAGATGGTTGGATGGCATCCCTGACTCAATGGACATGAATTTGAGTAAACTCTGGGAGTTGGTATCAGACAGGGAGGCCTGGAGTGCTGCAGTCCATGGGGTTGCAAAGAGTCAGACAGGACTGAGTGACTGAACTGAACTGAATGTCCAAATGAGACTTAATTGTCAGTTGGATAAATAAACCTAGAATTCAGAAAAGAGTTTACAACTGAAGATCAGTATTTCAAAATAATTGACTTTATAGCTGTGACCTAGATGAGATCACCCAGGGAGTGAGAATAAATAAATAACAGAAAAAGTCTGAGCCCTATACTCTCCAGTAGTTAAGTAGTAAGTTTAAAAAAAATGAGGAACTTTCAGGAAGGAGCTTGAGAAGTATCACTCAATGAGATAAGTAGGAAACCAACACAGAGTTGTTCCCCAGAGATCAAGAAAGCTATTCAAAAGAGAGGCAATAATGGAGCATGTCAAGTGCACTTGGTAGGTCAAAGTAGTGACAGAGGTTTTTCACTTGGACTTGACAATGTGGAGATAACTAGGGGAGATATTATGTTGTTTGAGAACTATATGGATAAAGCTGTTAAAGGCAAGGAAACATATACACGGCATTTAAGATAGTGGTAATGAAGAAGGATGAGAGCTGAAGAATTGATGCTTTTGAGCTGTGGTGTTGGAGAAGACTCTTGAGAGTCCCTTGGACTGCAAGGAGTTCCAACCAGTCCATTCTGAGGGAGATCAACCTGGGATTTCTTTGGAAGGAATGATGCTAAAACTGAAGCTACAGTACTTTGGCCACCTCATGCGAAGAGTTGACTCATTGGAAATAACTCTGATGCTGGGAGGGATTGGAGGCAGGAGGAGAAGGGGACAACAGAGGATGAGATGGCTGGATGGCATCACAGACTCAATGGAAGTGAGTCTGAGTGAACTTTGGGAGTTGATGATGGACAGGGAGGCCTGGCGTGCTGCAATTCATTGGGTCACAAAGAGTCGGACACGACTGAGTGACTGAACTGAACATTTTCCTGAGGGAAAAAAATTAAATGAGATATAAAGGAACACAGAGGCACATAAAACAGAATTGGTAATGTTATAATTCTTAAATTGGGTTATTCTGCTTTATAATATACAATGTGTTATATATGTTTCAGGGAAGAGCCAATTATCACTCCATGTTGGAACTTTCTTTGGTTTGCTTTTAATTACAAGTACTATTATAATCATATATAATGGCCTGCCACAGAGAACCATGACACTTTGACCGTTTAACTAAAGTGTCTTTGATCAGTTCATAGGGAGATAATCTGACCCTTCCCACTTGTGAATGGCTGCAGGAAAGAAGAGATTAACACATTTCTTCCATAGTGTGTCCATTTCCAGAGATGTCCTTCAAAGCTGATGGCTCTTTTTACTTTACTTCCTCATTGCTTCTCCCTCTCTATTCTGCCTTTTTACTTTATTTCCTCACCTCCTCCTACCTCTGCTCTATAAAAGAACGTGACCCCATAAGATGGTTATTTTGAGATATTAGTCTGCCATCTTCTTGGTGTACAGCTTTTGGAATAAAGTTATATTCCTTGCCTTAATACCTCATCTCTGATTCATGGCCTGTTGTGCTGTGAGCAGACTGAGCTTGGACTCGGTAGAATATGTAATCTTCTGAATGAACCGAAGATAACATTATTAAAACTTAATATGAAGAAAGGTATGGGTAGAATTGGAATCAGTTGCCACTTTTACTCTGAAAAGTTTGTAGGGAAATGGCTAGTGGTTGAAGATGTTATAAAATTAAAGTCTTTTTGCCTTGGTTTTTAAGGAAAAAAATGTATTAAATTATGCCTCTATGCTGCTGGGAATCTTAAAAGGGGGGAGAGGAGAGGAGTAGAGGAAGCAAGACAGAGAAAGCTTGTGAAATCTGGGCTTCAGTTACCAGAATTATGATCCTGTGCTGTCAAGAGTCACACTCCCTGGCTTTCATTATTGCTTTCTCTGTAAAACTTTATGCTGTAGCAAAAAGCTTTCTCCAAGATGGTAACTCTCAGCTACAGATTCATATCCTCCCCAATTTAGCAAACCTAATAGAACTTAATAGAAGGTCTTTTTCCTAATACAAAGATAATTTTCTTCTCTTAACTTTTGTATATCAAGTCTAGAGAGAATTCTGTTTCTACTTGAATAGTAGTAATTGGTGACTAAACTTAAGTTGCATGTCTACACCTGTTGCTAGGCAATGGTATCTATTAACAGAATATATTGTGTGCTGGGCAGAAAAATATAATAAATTAACTTAATCCATTAAAATCCCTGAATATAAATTTTTAAAACAAATAAAACCCCTACTACTTACAACAATATTTTATTGTAATAACAGATGTATCTGGGAAAACTGAGAAAGGAATCAGTGTCTGCTCTTGATGGTGCAGGTATCTTTCATCTTCCAAAGTACATATTCTTCCTTGTTCTATTTTCCTCACTAAAGGGAATAGGAGTTGATGTGGAGATTTTTGTTTAATCGGAAAATATTTAATACAAGAACATATCACAGATGAAGGTGTGGTTTTTAAAGAACTATAGGGCAAAGGGAGAGATATTTTGGAATGTGACTATCTGAAGAGAATAGCATGAAGACTTTGAGAGAATCTAGACTGTTGCACTGGGGCCAAGAAGAGAAGAGAACGGTAATGTGTGGGAGTGCCTTGGAAACAAATATTTATTAAGAAAGGAAAAAATACAGAAAGACATATACACACACAGTTTTGGATGTGGATGAAAATATATACATAAAAACGAGGAAATAATTTCATCTAGAGCATTATTTTTTATTTAGATTCCTTTGAATGTCATTTGATTTCCCATTGATCACTAGCATAAGAACAGAAAAGAGTTTGCTTCTGAAGCAGTTCAGATCTAAGCATTTTTGGAAGTTCTCTGAGAGACAAACAGTACCCTTTATCTTAGGCCAACACAGCTAAAAACTAAGGTAGATTTATGAGCTTGACACAGGAAATGCAAGTGATTCTCTGGAGTCCACTTCCCAAATGATCTTAGAACCTTATTTGAATTGTTTGCATACTTATAGCTACTTCCTGTCTTTGCCATTTGCCAGCTCTGCCACAGTTAGAGACTTCCCAGAGTAGTTTCTAGCACCTCCTCTTTTCGTCCTCCCCACCTTTTCTGACACCCACTCTATCCCTGCTTACCCTGTCTGTCCTATCCTTTCCCCACAACTGCTTTCTTTCCGTTAGTTTGTTCTAATATTATCATGTCAAAACTTTAGAAAGCTGCAACCCCGCAGCAAAGGACATTAACAGTGTGAGTGGAAATAGGGCTGCAGTAACTGAAAGGAGAAAAAGGAAGCCCAATTACCCATGGAAATGGTTTAGTAAACTGAAACTATAATTGAGTTTGGGCTGAAAGAATGTGGTATTCCCCACATATCATAATTTTGAATTGCAAATACAAGTCTTTAGGTTAACTCCAAGATCTATGAATTGGACAAACAATGTTTAGTGGGATAAACAGAAAATGGATACAAATATAAGATAAAACAATCAAGTGCTTTAGTTCCCAAAGATTTTGCAGCCTGGTGTACACACACTGTAAGGACACTCTGAAAGCGAGCTGATGGACCTGCAACTTGCATTGTAAACAATTATTATGGAATATTCTCTTGGTTTTCTTCCACTCTTCATGAGGTTCTCTCTGTAAATACCTTCATTAAATGCCAAAGGCTTTAAGCTAACATATCTTGTTTCCATCCATTGCAAAATGTTTCTATTTATTTTTTCAATAATGCTGCTTTTGTATAACACCAGACTAGATGTTGGGGTGGGGGAGGAGAAATGAAACAAGAAAGAGAAAGGTCACAATTTTAAGCCATATGGGATTTTTTTATTGTTATGTTTGAAGTGTGTTTAGCACAGAGACAAATTGTACATTTACTGCAAGTCACCGGGACCTAATGAGCTCCTAATGTGTCCCATACTTCAAGGTTTTTCAGAACAAGCCAGTAACTTAGCAACCACAGCTAAACCTTGACAGGAATAATCATTATTTGTGTTGCAGCTTCAGGCTTCCCCACGATAGGTTTCTTTTAATTTTTTTTTTTCTTTATATATATATATATATATATAGAGAGAGAGAGAGAGAGAGAGAGAGAGAGAGAGACACCCCAGAACGAGGCAGAAAAGTGAAGGCTGTGAAGGGAGAATTTCCCTCCTGCTGCTTCAGGTCACAAGTGGCACAACCAGAACATGATCCTGGAGTTAATAATTATTTCCCAGAGGGGTCGTCATTGCGATTGGGAACGCCCATTTCATGGGCTCCTGGGTCCCCATTTATCAACACCCAGTGAGCGGAGTGGAGGGGTGTGGACCACAGGGACTCTCAAGAACTTCTCCAGAAGATGGCGGAGGAATAGGACAGGGAGACCACTTTCTCCCCCACAAATTCATCAAAAGAACATTTGAATGCTGAGTAAATTCCACAAAACAACTTCTGAATGCTGGCAGAGGACATCAGGCACCCAGAAAAGCAGCCCATTGTCTTCAAAATGAGGTAGGAAAAAATATAAAAGATAAAAAGAGAGACAAAAGAAGTAGGGATGGAGCTTCGTCCCGGGAAGGGAGTCTTAAAAAAGAGAGAAGTTTCCAAACGCCAGGAAACACGCTCACTGCTGAGTCTGTGGCAAGCCTTAGAACCACAGAGGGCAACACAACTGGGAGGAAAAATAAATAAATAATTTAAACCCATAGATTACATGCCCAATGGTAACTCCCCCAGTGGAGAAGCAGCTCAGAGGCCTGCATGCGCCACTAGCGAGCAGGGCAGGCAGGGAGGCATGGGTTGCACTGCTTAGAGTAAGGACCAGGCCTGAATGCCCCAAGGGCAATCTGAGGGAACTAACTCGGGATAGCAAACCAGACTGTGGGATAGCTACCATGCGAAAAGCCCTAACCTGAGACACCATCAGGCCTGCTCACAGAACAAAGGACTGAGCAGAGCTAGCCAGCTGCAGGCCAGCCCATCCCTCTCTGGTGACAGGCAGGCGAGGGCAGCCAGAGCCAGAAGAGGACAATCGTGGCCCGAGAGAGGCATTATCTACCAAACTGCAAGCAGGCTGTGTTCCTAACCGAGACTTCTTGGGATTCTGGATGGTCAACATCTACCTGAAAAGGTGTGAAAGTTGTACACCCAGAAAACTGAGCAGCAGGGATGGGGGAGGTGATAAATCACAGCGACCACGCTCACCAGACACCTGGTCATTGAGCTGCTCGGACCTGAGAAGGGCACAAAATGCAGGCCCAACCAAGTCTGTGCCTTTGAGGACTACCCGAGTGCTTGAACCTGAGCAGCTTAGACCTGGGAAGTGCACAAAACACAGGGCCGGCCTCAGACGGTTCCCAGCGGAGCAAGCTAGAGCCTGAGCAGTGTGGGCAGGGAGGGCACATGCGCCGTGAGCAGTGGCAGGCCCAGTGTGTCTGAGACACTGCGAGCACACGCCACTGTTATTTGTTTGCAGCGTCCCTACCTCCCCACAGCACAACTGAACAAGTGAGCCTAAAAAAGTGTCCACCACCACCCTCTTGTGACAGGGTGTAAATTAGACACTGAAGAGACCAGCAAACAGAAGAAGCTAAAACAGAGGGAACCTCCTTGGAAGTGACAGGTGCAATAGATTAAAACCCTGTAGTTAGTATTGACTACATCAGAAGGGGCCTATGCTGTTGCTGCTGCTGCTACTAAGTCGCTTCAGTCCTGTTTGACTCTGTGCGACCCCATAGAAAGCAGCCCGCCAGGCTCCGCCATCCCTGAGATTCTCCAGGCAAGAACCCTGGAGCGAGTTGCCATTCTTTCTCCAATGCATGAAAGTGAAAAGTGAAAGTGAAGTCGCTCAGTCGTGTCTGACTCCTAGCGACCCATGTACTGCAGCCTACTAGGCTCCTCTGTCCATGGGAGTTTCCAGGCAAGAGTACCAGAGTGGATTGCCATTGCCTTCTCTGAGAAGGGGGCTATAAATCTTGAGAAATATAAGCCAGATCAAAGAACTATCTGTAAATTAACTGACCCCACACTGCCCACAACACCACCAGAGAAAGTCCTAGATATATTTTTACTATCATTCTTTAATTTTTTTTAATTTAAAGTCTTATATTACTCCTTTAATTTTCATTTTTATAACCTACTATTACTTTGCAAAAAAAAAGAGAGAGATCCTATTTTTCAAAGCAAACTTCATATATATATATAATAATTTTGTGACTTTGTTTTTTATTTTTTCTTTAATATTGCATTTTTGAAAATCCAACCTCTACTCTAGATTTTTAATCCTTGCTTTTTGGTATTTTTTATCAATTTTGTACCTTTAAGATCCCAATCTTCAGTACCCATTTTTACTTGGAAATGAGATTACTGGCTTGACCACTCTCTCCCTCTTTGGACTCTCCTTTTTCTCCACCAGGTTGCCTCTATCTCCTCCCTCCCCTTTCTCTTCTCTACCCAACTCTGAATTTCTTTGTGTGTTCTGGATGGTGGAGAGCACTTAGGGAACTGATTACTGACTGGATCTCTCTCTCTCCTTTTGATTCCCCCCTTTCTCCTCCTGGCCACCTCTGTCTCCCTCCTCCCTCTTCTCTTCTCTGTGTAACTCTGTGAACATCTCTAAGTGATCCACACTGTGGAGTGCACATAAGGAAGTAATTACTGGCTAGCTTGCTCTCTCCTCTTTTGATTCCATCTTATCTCATCTTGGTCACCTCTGTAACTCTGTGAACCTCTCTGGGTGTCACTTACTATGGAGAAACTTTTCATCTTTAACCTAGATGTTTTATCAATCGTGCTGTGTAGATGGATAAGTCTTGAGGCTACAGTAAAACAAGACTGAAAACCAGAAGCAGGAAGCTTAAGTTCAAATCTTGAGAACACCAGAGAACTCCTGACTCCAAGGAACATTAATTGACAGGGGCTCATCAAACGCCTCCATACCTACACTGAAACCAAGCACCACCCAAGGGCCAACAAGTTCCAGAGCAAGACATACCATGCAAATTCTCCAGCAACACAGGAACATAGCCCTGAGCTTCAATATACAGGCTGCCCAAAGTCACTCCAAACCTATTGACATCTCATAACTCATTACTGGACATTTCATTGCACTCCAGAGAGAAGAAATCCAGCTCCACCCACCAGAACACCCTAACCAGGAAACCTTGACAAGCCACCCGTACAACCCCACCCACAGCGAGGAAACTTCACAATAAAGAGAACTCCACAAACTGCCAGAATACAGAAAGGTTACCCACCCCAAATACAGCAATAAAAACAAGATGAAGAGACAGAGGAACACCCAGCAGGTAAAGGAATGGATAAATGCCCACAAAACCAAACAGAAGAGGAAGAGATAGGGAATCTCCCTGATAAAGAATTACAAATAATGATAGTGAAAATGATCCAAAATCTTGAAAACAAAATGGAATCACAGATAAATAGCCTGGAGACAAGGATTGAGAAGATGCAAGAAAGGTTTAACAAGGACCTAAAAGAAATAAAAAAGAGTCAATATATAATGAATAATGCAATAAATGAGATCAAAAACACTCTGGAGGGAAAAAATAGTAGAATAACAGAGGCAGAAGATAGGATTAGTGAGGTAGAAGATAGAATGGTAGAAATAAATGAATCAGAAAGGAAAAAAGAAAAAAGAATTAAAAGAAATAAGGACAATCTCAGAGACCTCTGGGACAATGTTAAATGCCCCAACATTCAAATCATAGGAGTCCCAGAAGAAGACAAAAAGAAAGACCATGAAAAAATACTTGAGGAGATAATAGTTGAAAACTTCCCTAAAATGGGGAAGGAAATAATCACCCAAGTCCAAGAAACCCAGAGACTCCCAACAGGATAAACCCAAGGTGAAACACCCCAAGATACATATTAATCAAATTAACAAAGATCAAACACAAATAACAAATATTAAAAGCAGCAAGGGAAAAACAACAAATAACACATAAGGGGATTCCCATAAGGATAATAGCTGATCTTTCAATAGAAACTCTTCAGGCCAGGAGGGAATGGCAGGACATACTCAAAGTGATGAAAATAACCTATAGCCAAGATTACTGTACCCAGCAAGGATCTCATTCAAGTATGAAGTGAAGTGAAGTTGCTCAGTTGTGTCTGACTCTTCCGATCCCATGGACTGTAGCCCGCCAGGCTCCTCCATCCATGGGATTCTCCAGGCAAGAGTACTGGAGTGGGTTGCCATTTCCTTCTCCAGGGGATCTTCCCAACCCAGGGATTGAATCTGGGTCTCCCACATTGTAGGCAGATGCTTTACCATCTGAGCCACCAGGGAAATCCTTATTCAGATATGAAGGAGAAATCAAAGCTTTACAGACAAGCAAAAGCTGACAGAATTCAGCACCACCAAACCAGTTCTCCAAAAAAAATGCTAAAGGATCTTCTCTAGATAGGAAGGGTGTATAAACAAAAAGGGTGTATAAACTCAAGCCCCAAACAATGAAGTAAATGGCAACGGGATCATACTTATCAGTAATTACCTTAAATGTAATGGGCTAGATGGCATCACAGACTCAATGGACGTGCGTCTGAGTGAACTCCGGGAGTTGGTGATGAACAGGGAGGCCTGGCGTGCTGTGATTCATGGGGTCGCAAAGAGTCGGACATGACTGAGCGACTGAACTGAACTGAACTGAATGGGTTGAATGCCCCAACCAAAAGACAAAGACTGGCGGAATGGATACAAAAACAAGACCCCTGTAATCAGAAATCTTCCAGCAAACAAAAGCCCAGGTCCAGATGGCTTCACAGCTGAATTCTACCAAAAATTTCGAGAAGAGCTAACACCTTATCCTACTCAAACTCTTCCAGAAAATTGCAGAGGAAGGTAAACTTCCAACTCATTCTATGAGGCCACCATCACCATAATACCAAAGTCTGACAAAGGTGCCACAAAAAAATAAAACTACAGGCCAATATAACTGATGAACATAGATGCAAAAATCCTTAACAAAATTCTAGCAATCAGAATCCAACAACACATTAAAAAGATCATACACCATGACCAACTGGGCTTTATCCCAGGAATGCAAGGATTCTTCAATATCTGCAAATCAATCAATATAATACACCAAATTAACAAATAGAAAAATAAAAGCCATATGATTATCTCAATAGATGCAGAGAGAGCCTTTGAGAAATTCAATACCATTTATGATAAAAACCCTCCAGAAAGCAGGAATAGAAGGAACATACCTCAACAAAATAAAAGCTATATATGACAAACCCACAGCAAACATTGTCCTTAATGGTGAAAAATTGAAAGCATTTCCCCTAAAGTCAGGAACAAAACAAGGGTGCCCACTTTCACCACTACTGTTCAACATAGTTTTGGGAGTTTTGGCCAAAGCAATCAGAGCAGAAAAAGAAATAAAAGGAATCCAAATTGGAAAAGAAGAAGTAAAACTATCACTGTTTGCAGATGACATGATCCTCTATATGGAAAACCCTAAAGACTTCACCAGAAAATTACTAGAGTTAATCAATGAATATAGTCAAGTTGCAGGATGTAAAATCAACACATAGAAATCCCTTGCATTCCTATACACCAATAATGAGAAAACAGAAAGAGAAATTAAGGAAATAATTCCATTCACCATTGCAATGAAAAGAATAAAATACTTAGGAATATATCTACCTAAAGAAACAAAAGACCTATATATAGAAAACTATAAAACATTGGTGAAAGAAATCAAAGAGGACACTAAAAATGGAGAAATATACCATGTTCGTGGATCAGAAGAATCAATATAGTGAAAATGAGTATACTATCCAAAGCAATCTATAGATTCAATGCAATCCCTATCAAACTAACAATGGTATTTTTCACAGAGCTAGAACAAATAATTTCACAATTTGTAGGAAATACAAAAAAAACCTCAAATAGCCAAAACAATCTTGAGAAAGAAGAATGGAACTGGAGGAATCAACCTGCCTGACTTCAGGCTCTACTACAAAGCCACAGTCATCAAGACAGTATAGTACTGGCACAAAGACAGAAATATAGATCAATGGAACAAAATAGAAAGCCCAGAGATAAACCCATGTCCCGGGAGCCAGTGTGAGGAACTCCGCCCATGGCAAAGGTCATGAGGAAGGAGGCTCCGCATACGGAAAGGTGGGATCGAGCCTCAGGAGACCCCCTGTCCCCGAGCATCTACCCTCAAAACCAGAGTCTGCCTGCTTTACTGCATTATGTTTTTACCAACTCCTCTGACATTAACAGGGGCTGTCCCCACCACTTTCCTCTAAAAGGAATTAACATAGAGCTCCAGTTAATAAGTCTCCTGGGTGTAAGAAGAATGTCTTGGCTTAAGCCCATCTGATAGCTTTCTAACTTACTGACCCGTCTGTCCGGATTTTTACAACTATGCATGTGAATTGTTTACAGCCTCCCAACCGTGAGAGGCACTGAAAGCTTAAGAAATTTTAGGAAAAATCATTAGAATAAAACTGATTAAGGGTTGCATTGTTGAGCCAATACTTGTTGCCAAGTCTTCATATCTTTTAATGTAACTTTATTTAGTACTTTGAAGGTAATGCAGATTAAAGAAAAACACTACAGGGAAAATGAGATCAACATTCATTAAGGAAGAGAGCCATAAAATGTTAACAGGCCTTTTGGCCAGAAGATAATGTAAATCACCTGAGACCCTTTGTATACGGAAAGATTTGCGAAAAGAAAGCCTGGTCTTGATAAGAGTCAGGGCTACTGACCCTGCATAACTTTGTATTATCCATTGATCTCTATGTACAACCAACAAAAGTATAAAAAGCTTTCCTGGGAAAATAAAGGACGGACCAGTTTCTCAGATCAGTTTCTCGAGCTGGTTTCTTGGAAATCTGGCTCCCCTAGTGTCAACTCTCTCTCTCTTTTTCCCTCCTCTCCCTCTCCTTTTCAGGCTGATCCCTTGGAACGCAGAGGCTCTCCGTGTCTACTTATTTGTCTGGGCTTCTAAGACCCACGCAAGAGGGAGTCCAAGGCGGGGCACCCTCCACTATTGAAGCGGGTGCCTGTGGCCTAATGTAGATGGTGCAAATTTCTTGTCTTGAGACTTTATTAGCTCTTTGTGTAAACCAAGGAATATCAGTCTCTTTTCTCCACTAATTTTCCTACTACACTATTCTTCCCTAATCTGTCTTTATATTTCTAATTAAATAGTCCTTTCCTAGACGCTGACTCTGTCCCTGCTTCGAATTACCCTGGATCCACCGGGACTAGATCCCGACACCCGTGCACCTATGGACACCTTGTCTTTGACAAAGGAGACAAGAATATACAATGGAGAAAAGACAATCTCTTCCACAAGTGGTGCTGGGAAAACTGGTCAGCCACTTGTAAACTAATGAAACTAGAACACTTTCTAACACTATGAAGTGAAGTCGCTCAGTCGTGTCCGACTCTTTGTGACCCTGTGGACTGTAGCCTCTGTCCATGGGATTCTCCAGGCAAGAATACTGGAGTGGGTTGCCATTTCCTTCTCCAGGGGATCTTCCTGATCCAGGGATCAAACCCAGGTCTCCCGCATTGCAGGCAGATGCTTTAACCTCTGAGCCACCAGGGAAGCCCTACACAACACCATACACAATAATAAATTAAAAATGGATTAAGGATCGAAACATAAGACCAGAAACTATAAAACTCCTATAGGAGAACATAGGCAAAACACTCTCTGACATAAATCACAGCAGGATCTTCTATAACTCACCTCCAAGAATATTAGAAATAAAAGCAAAAATAAACAAATAGGACCTAATTAAAATCAAAAGCTTCTGCACAACAAAGGAAACCATAAGTAAGGTGAAAAGACAGCCTTCAGAATGGGAGAAAATAATAGCAAATGAAGCAACTGACAAAGAATTAATCTCAAAAATATACAAGCAACTCCTGAAGCTCAATTCCAGAAAATAAACAACCCAATCAAAAAATGGGCCAAAGAACTAAACAGACATTTCTCCAAAGAAGACATACAGATGGCTAACAAACACATGAAAAGATGCTCAACATCATGCATTATCAGAGAAATGCAAATCAAGACCACAATGAGGTACCATTTTACAGCAGTCAGAATGGTTGCAAAAGTCTACAAGCAATAAATGCTGGAGAGGGTGTGGAGAAAAGGGGACCCTCTTATACTGTTGGTGGGAATGCAGACTAGTACAGCCACTATGGAGAACAGTGTGGAGAGTCCTCAAAAAACTGGAAATAGAACTGCCATATGCACTGAGGAAACCAGAATTGAAAGAGACACGTGTACTCCAATGTTCATTGCAGCACTGTTTAGAATAGCCAGGACATGGAAGCAACCTAGATGTCCATCAGCAGATGAATGGATAAGAAAGCTGTGGTACATATACACAATGGAATATTACTCCATTGAAAAGAATACATTTGAATCAGTTCTAATGAGGTAGATGAAACTGGAGCTGATTATACAGAGTGAAGTAGGTCAGAAAGAAAAACACCAATACAGTATACTAATGCATATATATGGAATTTAGAAAGATGGTAACGATAACCCTGTATGTGAGACAGTAAAAGAGACACAGATGTATAGAACAGTCTTTTGAACTCTGTGGGAGAGGGTGAGGGTGGGATGATTTGGGAGAATGGCATTGAAACATTATAATCTCATATGTGAAATGAATCGCCAGTCCAGGTTTGATGCAGGATACAGGATGCTTGGGGCTGGTGCACTGGGATGACCCAGAGGGATGGTATAGGGAAGGAAGTGGGACAGGGGTTCAGGATTGGGAACACGTGTACACCTGTGGCAGATTCATGTTGATGTATGGCAAAACCAATACAATATTGTAAAGTAACTAGCCTCCAATTAAAATAAATAAATTTATATTTTTAAAAAAGAATTATTTTCCAGAAACACTAAAGAAAGTAATGGGAAAAAGGCTAGATGTGGTCATTTCAGTGAATGAGTGCCAGATATATTTGCTACTCAATATTTATGAATTTAACATTTACAGTTTTGGCAATTTAAAAATCAACATAGAATTCTCTAATGTATATAGAAAACAAATTCAAGGTTACCAAAGGAGAAAGGAGGTGGGGGAGGAATAAATTAGGAGTTTGAAATTAGCAAATACAAACTACTATGTATAAAATACATAAATGACAAGGTACTACTGTATAGCACAAGGAACTATATTCAATATCTTAACCATAATAGAAAAGAATATGAAAAAGAATGTGTATATATATACATATATACACACATATGTCTATATAACTGAATCACTTTGCTGTATACCAGAAACTAACACAACATTCTAAATCAACTGTAGTTTAACAAGAAATAAAAATTCTCAGATGTATGAAATATTTTAACAGTACTGAGGTACAAATTTGTGACATAGGAGCCTCCCGGGTAGTCCACTAGTTAAGAATCCACTTGCCAATGCAGGGGACACGGGTTCAAACCCTGGTCCAGATACTAAGATCCCAGGTGCCCTAGGACAACTAAACTCATACTTCAACTACTGAGCTCACATACTCCAGCGCCGCATGCTGCAACTACTAAACCTGAGTGCCACAACAAGAGAAGCCAGCATAAGGAGAAGCCCTCACACTGCAACTAGAGAGTAGCCCCTGCTTGCCAGAACTAGAGAAAGCCTGTGTGCAGCAACAAAGAGCCTGTGCGAGGCAGCCAAGACCCAGGACAGCCCCAAATGACAAATAAATAACAAGTAAAATTATTTTAAAATATCTGTGACATAAACTCTTTAAAGGTAGCAAGTTGCTTGATCAGTGAGTGAATCTAGCTGATCACTCAGCATCTTGACTGCAGTCCATGTTAGTTGTTCTTTATTGAAGTACTAAAAAATAAACTGCTTTATTAGGAATCTCTACCCTTCCCCATTCCCTTTAAAATGACAGTACAAAACAACAAAAACTTCTCATGAAGATGATGAAAGGAAAGGGGAGCATATCTAACTAGCATTAGTGTCCAACCAGAAAAAAAAAAAATTATAGGATAAACCCTAATATGTATGGACATCCATACAGATCTCTAGGTAGGTGTTGCCCATAAATTTCAAAGGTCTATCAGAGTTATCATGGTTTCTGCAGAGTTGGAGAAGTCATATCACCAGTGTGCTTAGTTGCTCAGTCATGTCCAACTCTTTGTGACCCTTTGGACTCTAGCCTGCCAGTCTCTCTTGTCCATGGGAAGTTTTAGGCAAGAATACTGGAATGGATTGCTATTTCCCTTCTCCAGCAGATCTTCCCAACCCAGGAATCGAACCCATATCTCCTGTGCTCCTGTACCGCAGGTGAATCCTTTACCCACTCACAGTTAGGACATTTTAATAGACTTTTATTATTATTGGGGAGATTGCAGCAATGGTGAAAAGGCTTACTAAGCAGACCTGTTTCTTATTTCACAGGTTGATCCATATAAAAGGTACCAGTTGATGAAAAACCCAAAACAGAAGAGAAAATGTGTTATTTTAACACAGTTCTTTTTTTAATTAGATTTTTTTTCAGATTGAGAAAATAAAAGGGACATTGCTTAGTTTACACTCTTTTAAAAAGATAAATAATATAACACTATGGATATTCAGAATGTCTGAGCTCAAGACCTCACTCTGTGATTAACTAACTAGTCAAGTGACTATGGGTTATAGTTAACCACTCTGGATCTAGAACTGTTTTTAAATTGTTGTAGACCAGGGTAGTCCCTTATGCTGAATAAATGATCTTTTGGAAAAAGCACAGTGATAGGACAGGATATTGCCTAACACTGTGAATAGTTCTGAATGAATCTCTGCAAAGATGAATGCTAGTTACTGCTGTCCTTTTTCCTGAAAAGAAAATAATAATTGTTTTCAGCATAAGCAGGTGCTTGTGGGACCTTATTAATGCATTCTTAGGTTTCCATTAACAATTTAAAGGATAGATACCTTGTAAGTCTGATTAATAAAAATTGTCCCTGCAGGTTCTCATGAAAAATAAGCTTGGTGAATGATACTGTCTGAATTTCTTATGCATATATATTGGAAGTAATCAGTTTACTGTCATGTAATTATTTATATGAGCAAAGGTTAATAGATAGCTGATAAACGAGAGACACCTTTGTCTCTTTCTGGACATAACATAAATAGTTCTACGTGGTGGAAATAACAAATGGAAGGTGAACACAGATAGTCCAGTAGGAGGTAGAGGACTGTTAAGAGAATGAAGGAGGAGTCTGGAAGAAGCTTAGGACTAGCTGAGAGGAGACTGAAACCACTGAAGGAAAGAATACAAAGTTAGATGCCATGAGAACATGCAAACTTTCAAGATGACTTGGCAGGCAGACATTGGTATATAGCCTAAGGAATTATGATCAGAACTGTCTTATAATCTTAAGAAAGCTTCACTGATTTTGTCTGTATCCCATTTAATTGCCTGAGACCACATCGCTCATACGATTGCTAAGATGTGCTTTTGCATAACTCCCGGGAGTCTACGCCAATGGCTGTGTACTGCACAGTGCTGTGGGGGTGCCGTTCACAGCGACCATTCTGGGCCAGGTGACTCCTGGAACGTGCCGCATGGAGACCGACAGACTCACTCTTACTAGTCAAGTATTTCTGCCTCTGGACATAAATGGGTGGAAGTCACTATTCACTTAAGAAAGCTACAGGGAGTTGGGGGTGTATACATATGATGGTGGGGAGTGAGTGGGGAGAGTGATATTCCTAATTCCATGAACAACAGACGGAGCTACTAACTCTCTGTGAATGACAACTGGGATGAGGCTATGCTGCTACAAATAAATGAAAACCCCACCTTATGGGTTAGAGAAAAATCTGGAGGAAAGGAGAAGACACTGGCAATGTACAGTAGAGTCACCTAATGAAAGAAGCTTGACTGTTTCTCAGGATTATCTAAACTGCAAACTCATTTGAGGATAGAGCTTATAGTAACATATGGGTGCTCTCTCAGGGAGAAGAGACGGGGAGAGAGAGGGAGAAAGAAAAAGAGGGGGATGAGGAGACAGGGAGGGAGGGCAAGAGAGGAGAAGGGATGAGGAGAGGTGATCAACTAGAAGGAGGAAGAGGTGGGGGGAAGTCAGTTTTAGATGGGAGCTTATTTTAATATATAAGTTTTAGTCCACAAAAAAACCTATTTTCAATTCCATAGCTAAGGTACCTAAATTCTATGATTTGGGATATTGCAGTCTGGTGGCCTTGGAGAACACAAAGAAAGAATATAAAATAAAGTTTCACCTTTCTTTTCCTTTGCCAAGGCAAGTTTTGTGAAAACAGAAATATAACCTCACCTCTCTTCTGACTTTACTGAGAAATATTAAAAAAGAATTCTGAGAAGAAATTACTATGAATTTTTATGACATGAAATAAACATAGATTTTTGGGGGGGGGGGAATGAAAGGAATCTTTTTTAGTTATTACCCTGAAGTTATGAGAAACTAAGGACAAGGGGAGATTAATCTCAGATGTGATCAGCCAAGAAAAATGCTCAAATCATGTTCCTTTAAGAAAAAAACAGAATAAAAACTACATGTTCCTTACATGTGATTGGTATATGGATTGACTCCCAGTTTGTATTAATAGTTTTGATAGTCATCACCTTTATAGTAGACTGTTTAAACAAACCAAGCAGTAATCCAAAATAAATTAAAAATTGTTCTGTTTCTACTGACTGCAAGACAAAATTTAAAGTAAATATAGAAAAAAATAACAAAAAGATGAGCAATAATTAATGATAAGAAAGGCTTATGATGATGGTTTGACCAGGAATTTTCTTTATCTAACAGTATCACTGTGGTACTGTATGACAACACATTGCTGTGCTTTGGGAAACTTGCAATTTTCCTTTCACCATAATCACCTCGGCTGAATCAGTTCAGTTCAATTCAGTTTGACAAGTATTTATTGAGCATTTTAAGCTGAAATGGAAAGAAATTGGACTTGGTTTCAGATTTCCTGGATTTAATTCTGGCTCTGCTAGTTACTTGCTATTTGACTTTTACTAAATAAACTTACCTTTTTATACACGGTTTTTCAATGTGTAAAATGAAAGTCGACGCAAGTAGGAAGGCCCTTTTGGGTATCAAGATGTGAGAATGAACATAACACTTTCCTGGGATTTAAGAGGAATGTAAAAAAGTTACATGATCTGAGACTCTCTGTCACTTAGATGACAACGCGAACAGCCAGCCCACGTTGTTTGCTTACTTGCTCTCAGATCTATTAATATGATTATTACTTGCTCCTTTTCTGTCTTGTTCCACATTTCCTGAGCATTTTGCTTCTTCCTGAAGTTTGACTAATGACAGACACTGCTATAAGACTGGAGAATGTGAAGAGAAAAAAGCCAGAATGACTTTTTTTTTTCTCTGCCTGGATAGCGTCTAGAGCAGTAGCTCTGGCTCTTGTTAGATCAGTGATCCCACATCTTTTTAGCATCAGGGACCAGTTTCTTGGAGGAGAATTTTTCCATGGACTGGGGTTGGGGGATGGTTTCAGGATGATTTAAGCTCATTACATTTACTGTGCACTTTATTTCTAATTTGGATTTCCCAGGTGACTATTGGTAAAGAACCTTCCTACTAATGCAGGAGCTGTAAGAGATGCAGGTTTGATCCCTGGGTCGGGAAGATCCCCTAGAGGAGGGCATGGCAACCCACTCCAGTATTCATGCCTGGAAAATTCCATGGACAGAGGAACCTGGAAGACTTCAGTCCATAGGATTGCAGAGTTGGAAACAATCAAAGTGACTTAGCACACACACAAAAGTGTGAGTAGTTGGGACATCCTTCCCTATTTAAAACAGCCAATAGGTCCAGTTTGCAAATATAATTTTGGCAATATTCTCAATCAAAATTTCCATATATTTCTATTTCCAAGTTCCATAAAACTAAGGATTTTGCAAATCTGAAAGTTCATGTCCGTAGCTAATAATGGACCTTCTCTTTAAGTATATCTGAACTCATTTTTATATTAGTGCTGCATTTAAATTTGGAAAAGGAAGTGTTGTTTTGACTTTGGGGGCCCGGTTAATGTCCTGCTTTGCAAAACACAAAGACGACTCAAAGAAACCAGGCTCTCTCCCTATTTAAAAGCGTTTCTTAGGTTCAAAGAACATTGCATTTCCCTTTAGACATGAAATATATTTTAGCTAGTCAGATACAGTAGTGAAATGGAGACGATTCTGAGGCAAATAAGTAGGTTTGAAAATCAGCCACAGAAACCAAATACTGAGGTCTGGCAGAACTTTGTGTACTTATGGCAAGTGCTTCATTATAGAAAGCTCAGTTCTACATACTTGCACAAGGAGGGATACAAAACAATCAAATTTTTAGGGATATTATATCTTTATTAAATTTGAAAAGCACTTTGATAATCTATTGTCTTCATAATAAAATATTTTTAAATGACATAAGCATTAACCTAGGGTGGTGCTAGTGGTAAAGAACCTGCCTGCCAATGCAGGAGACATAAGAGACATAGGTTCAATCCCTGGGTCAGGAAGATCCCCCTGGAGGAGGGCATGGCAATCCACTCCAGTATTCTTACTGGGAGAATCCCATAGACAGAGGAGCCTGATGGGCTACAGTCCATAGGGTTGCATAGAATCAGACACGACTGAAGCGACTTAGCATATAAACATTAACTTAACTCATTATTTCATTTCTAACCTACAAAATAGTCATATAACTTTATCTCATTGTAAATGCTGACATCACATATATATTCTCTATAACTGAAACTCCTTAAAAGGGTCAAAAAGAATTTTGAGCAGTATTGACACAAATTACTTTCTATATTTACCGAGAAGGTATGAAATTCTTGGTCAAATTTCAAGTGGATGTCTGAAGAAAGGGTGTAAGTAATTACTGTATCTGACAATCTATGAGAAGTTACAATGTCAATGGTTAGTCAGGAATAATAGATTTCTCAGATGTTTGTTTCAAGTTCTGTATTGGATTTTCCCAGGTAATCTTTCCTGGCAAAAACAAGAGGAGCTTGGTCATTGAATCTCACTCTGGAGAGACAGTGGGAGATATTTTCTTATGCCAAATAACATCTGAAAGTCACACAGGACCGCTCAACCGAACCTGCTGCTTATACTATACTCATTGGCACAATCCCATTTTCAGCAGGAAAAAAAAAAAATGAAAAAAGTGCTCAAAAAGTGCATCCTGCAAAATATATTAAAAGCCACAGAACCTATTATCAACTTTAATCAAGTAAATCCATTTCTACAAATTCAGCCAAAGTATCCATGGATTAAGATCCATATATAAAGATGTCCATTATCCCCATGACTGATAATGGTGAAAAATCAGAAGAACCTAAATGCCCTCTTGAAAAGGAATGGCTGATTATGGTATACTTATTCAATGGAATATAGTAAGGTAATTTAAATTCTACTTAGCAAAAATAACATAAGAGCAAATGTTATCTTTCATAAGGCGCATGTACTTTTCAACTTTTTCTAATTTTATGCACTTTTCAACTATAGCTAAAAGATTAGATAGGTGCTTATAAAATCAAGGGGGGACTTACTGGAATCATGAAATTCAACTTTCAAAGTATTTTACAAATTTAATAGTAATATTCCTAAAACATTAAATCCCATTTGCCACATGATAATTATATGCTTCATAAGAAACTGAGTATAATAGCCCTTCCTAGGTACTTCCAGTCTGTCTGTCTTCTAATCCTCACCTTTCTTCATAAATGCTGAAGTGGTGTCTACACTTTAGACTGAAGTGATGTTGAAGATTTTTTGCTTAACTTAGTCTTCTTGGTCTCTCAACTTTAAAATACCAGAAAGTGCCTTCTTCAACCTAGTCTATAACATTGAATGACAGGGTATGAAGTGGTCAAGTTCATGAACTTCAGATTCAGATGGTGAGGTTCTACCACCTGTCACATCAGTTCAGTTACCTACTTGCTCAGAAAGAGATTTAAGTTCTCTCTACTCAGTTTACTCTTGTGTCAATCAGGTTCACTCTGAAGATTACATGAATATGTTCATGGCTTACAGTACTGCTTGGAATATAACATTCAATAAATGTCAGCTGCTATTAATATTATTATCATTATTGTTAGAAGAGCATCAGAACCTCTATGTACCTTCTTTATTGTCATTGAGTAATATTCTGATACTATTTTGTGTATTGAGGAATAATACATCATTGCATTTTTCAAAAGCAGGATGATAATAATTAGGAATCAGAACATATTTCATAAGTGGAAGGAACAAATAGGAACATACTTCATGGGTGGAAGAGAATTCAGAAACTGTTTAGCACAACAACTTTTTTTACGGTGTTCAGAGATTTCAGGGCTTCCCATGTGGTAAAGACCTGCACAGGGATCCAACCCGTGTCTCCTGCGTCACCTTCAGGAGACACAAGAGACACAGCTTGGATCCCTAGATTGGGAAGATCCCCTGGAGTAGGAAATGGCAACTTACTCCAGTATTCTGGCTGGGAAAATTCCATGGGCATAGGAGCCAATGGGCTATAACCCATGGGGCCAGAGAGCTGGACACTACTGAGTGACTCAGCACAGCATAGCACAGCAGAAAGTGTCAACTTGAACAAGTTATACATTCAGTTTGGGGCCAACTAGAAATAGCAACCAGGAATCCTGGTATCTCATGACCTGCTTCTTCCGCTGGGAGACTCTGGAGCCCTGTGTTGACAACATGCAGCTCTGGGAAATGCTGCAAATTACCCTGGAAAGAAGACTAGGAAAGTATCACGTGTCTTAATAGCAGATGAAGCAAGAGAGACTGGGAGAAGACTCTCAACATATTATTATAACATCTGAGGTGAATGAGACAATCTCCCCTTTCATTGAAAACTGTTGTCAGATTCAACAAAGCTGCTTGCTTAAGTACGATGGACACCTGTTCCTCACTGAGAAAATATTTTAAACATCAGATGTAAATTAAAATGTTTCATATATTTCAAACAGAGTATAATTCATAAAAAAAAACCTGTTTACATGTTGCAATAAAAAAATCTGAGCTTGGCAGTTTTGATTTGCTGTTTAACAAATATCTCTGCGTCAATTAGGTTTGTAGGTGCAGCTCTACTCATATTCCCTAATTATCAAGTGGTTCTGCTCCTTATTGCCGACTTTACACTGGAATTATACCAAGTTTTTGCTTTTGGTCTGGTCATCAGAACTCCTAGCTGGGTGTAAATAACAACTTATACCATATCAGAGTCTGATGTTTTAGCACAAAATGAAAATTCTAAACCTTAAATCATGAAGATTCTATGGGTTTGATCATTTTTAATGTTTGTGAAACCTTGAAATAGTTTAGGGAATTTTATTATGCATTTCAAACTGCATATTTAATATTTCCAACCATGAAATGGTAATAGAGTTATTCCCAAACTTACAAATGAAACCCAGGAAGGTTCAGGGAGGGCAGCACTCTGGAGGATGGCATCTGAATTCAAAATTACATTGTTAAATTGGAGAAGTAATCAGAAATCAACAAAATGAAGTTTAACAGGGACCAGTGGAAATCATGATAAAAAGAGAAAGTGACATGTTACAGATATGGGAATTCTACAGGAAAATGCCCTATACTCAACTCAACTAATTACACTATTAGAATAAAGTAGGACAAGAACTAATTAAGTCTAATTTCCCCCCTTTTTCTTTTGTTTTCTTCCTTAAATATAGCACTAGAAAGCATTAATCCTTGTCCACCAGGCCAACTTAGTTCTCCCTCTTTTTACCCCTTTATTCCTTACTTTCTTCATCCTTGTCATTTTTAACTTTCTTCAAACTTTATTCTGCCTAATCATTCACCTGGTTAGTCTTGACACTAATGGTGAAAGTGATAAAGAAAGAACAAGAGTCATACTGAACTACAATTAAATGACCTGGGAGTCAGTCTATATCACAGGTTAAGAATCTTCTATGTTCCCAGAGGCTCAATGAGGTAGAAAGTGAGCATACTGTGGCATGGCTTTCCAGGTGTGTCTAATGTTTCCTGCCCTACCTCCCCCTGTCTTAAGCAAGGTCTGGAATTGTGTGAAAAGAGAGGCACATTAATCAGCCCCTGCTAACAAACAGTACAGCCAGGTTTATCTGTGGCTCTAAACAATGTCAAGAGATTGGGCTGCCTCCTTACCAACAGGAAGCTGAAATAAGAATTACAGTTACACTCAAGGATCAAGATATATTTTACTTTCTAAGAAACAGCCAAATAGTTTTCAAAAAATGCTTGTGACACTTTACATATTAATGTTTCTAGTTAGTTAGCTGTGTGCACAGTTGTGTCTGACTCTTTGTGGCCCGATGGACTGTAGCCAGCCAAGCTCTTCTGTCGATTTCAGGCAGGTGGGTTGCCATTTCCTTCTCCAGTGAATCTTCCCAACCCAGGGACTGAACACATGTCTTTTGCATTGGCAGGCAGATTCCTTACCCCTGAACCATAGGGGAAGTTGTACATGTTTCTAGTACATATGAAATTGTAATTACTCCCCAAATTCTTAAGATCTTTTTATACCGTCTTATTTTTCTTTAATTTTAGCCATTCTAGATAGTGTGAAATGGTATCTCATTGGAGTTTCAGTTTGCATTCCTCATTGAGTTTTAAATTTGCATTTCCAGGATGATTAATGATGTTAAGCACCTACTCACATTTTTACTGGTCATTCATATATCTTCCTTTGTAAATTGTCTGTTCAATACTTTTGCTCATTTTTAATTAGATTGTTTGTCTTTTTATTATTGATTTTTAGGAGTGCTTTCTATTTCTTGATACAATTTATTTGTGAGAAATGAATTTTGAGTGTTTTCTTCTAGGTTTTTTCTTGCCTATTCATTTTCCTAATGAAGCCTTTTGATGAGCAGATGTTTTTAATTTTTATTATCTCAAACTTAATAGGATTTTTATTCTCTATTATGGCTTGTACATTTTGGATTCTAAGAAATCTTTGCCATCTATAAGGTTAAAAATAATTCTCACATTTTCTTCAAGAGCTTTATAGCTATAGTTTTAAATGTATGATCATTTAAAATTAATTTTGGAACATGGGATAAAGTAGATATAGAAGTCATTTTTTTCCTATTGTGAGCATCCAGTTATTCTTAGAACCATTAGTTACAATACCTTCTCTCATTTAATTAACTAATGCCCTTGTCAAAAATCGATTGACCAAGCTCAATATTAATTTGGAAATTATTCCCAAACTGATTCTCAACTGATTTAAGGATTCAACATATTTCCAATCAAAATTCTAGCAGGCTTTATTTTAAAAATTAAATTAAATTTATTTTTGTCTTAAAGTATTTTCTTATTGCATATAAAATCTGTAATGATGAGAATCAAATTTATAAAGCAATTTTTTTAACATAAGGACAGATAAAAACCACTGAATATGAGCAAAACATAAACACATAATAAAAACAACATGTGTGATCTATACAATAAGGAAAGTGAATGACCTAAGTTACAAAAATCCTAAGGTAAACACATAGAACGCGACAATATATTAATCACTCTGTCAAATATTTTCTTTCATTCCCAGAGAACCTAGTCTCAGTCCCTACAATAGTCTTTTCATATTTTCTTTATAGCACATATGACAAAGTGTAATGTTTTCTACTATTCTCCTTCATTTGAAGTGCCATTTTAAAAAGATGGTACATTTATAACTTAGAGTTATATATATTTGTATTTCCACTATAAGTCCCTGGATATGTCACACCCACAGTTAATGATGAATGAAGGAAATAATAAATTAATGCATGACTACCCATTACCACTAAGTAATAAATGTCCTTGTGGGACCATTTTGTAGCAGGGTGTTTTTCAATAGAAATTGACAAGTTGACTTAAAAATCTTTACAGGAATGCAAAGGCTCCAGAATAGATAAAGCAATTAAAAGAAAGAAGAACAAAGGTAAAAGATTTATTTGACCTGATTTGAAGACTTACTGTTAAAACTGTAATGATCAAGATAGTTTGGATATTTGGAAAAAGATAAATACAGATCAATGAAACAGAAAGGAGTCAAGAAATAGACAAATATATATCTGAATTGATTTTTGAGAAAGGTGCCAATGAAATTCAATGAGAAAGGAAGATTGTTCAATAAATGAATTCCTGTATTAAAAAAAAAAATAAACATCTTTCATTACCTTATACCGCACATAAAAGTTAACCAAACTGGATTATAGTCCTAAATGTAAAACCTAAAACTGTAAAACTCCTAGGATAAAGTCTTTGTGATTGTGGGGTAAGTAAGATTTCTTAAGATATGATAGGATGAGTCATACAAGAAAGAAAAAAAAAGATAAATTGAACTTCATCAACATTAAAAAATTCTTAACTTCAAAGACACCATTAATTAATCAAAAAGACAAGCTACAGACTGGTAGAATATATTCACACTGATCAGACTAAGAGCTTGAATCTAAAATATATACAGAACTTTTTGAACTTAATTATAAAAGTGCTCACAACTCAAGAAAATAGAAACAAGATTTGAAAAGATATGAATGGCCAATGGCATATGAAATGATGCTGAGTATCACTAGGCATTGGTGAAATAAAAATCAAAAATGGAGATATGCTCTATATACCCATTAGATAAGTTAAAACTTAAAAACCACCACTATCACCACAAGAAATAAAATCTAGTCATTTTGAGTCCTAACAAGGATGTGAAATGACTGCAACTCATATTCTTTGAATGGAAATGTTATAACCACTTTGGGATATGTATGGGGAAAGTTTGGCAGTTTCTTTAAAAATTCAATATATCCCTATCATCCATCATTTTGCAACTAGTTTCCATCATTTTACAACTAGTTATTTCCCTAACAGAAAAGAAAGCAAATGTGCACACAAAGACTTATATATGTAAATATTCATTGCAGCTTTATTTGTAATAGCTATTGGGAAAATCCAAATATTCATCAACAGTTGACCAGATAAGCAAATAGTGGTATATCAATGAACTATTACTCAGCAATGAAAAGAAAGAATTACAGAAATACACAACAATGCACACTATTCCTCAAAATCTTTATGCTGAGTGCAAGAACTATGCCAGGAAAAATAGAACACATATTATGTTATTTCATTTATATGAAAGTCTACAAAATACAAACTATAGTGCTGGTGACTGCAGCCATGAAATTAAAAGATGCTTACTCCTTGGAAGAAAAGTTATGACCAACCTGATAGTATATTCAAAAGCAGAGACATTTCTTTGCCGACTAAGGTCTGTCTAGTCAAGGCTATGGTTTTTCCAGTGGTCATGTATGGATGTGAGAGTTGGACTGTGAAGAAGGCTGAGCGCTGAAGAATTGATGCTTTTGAACTGTGGTGTTGGAGAAGACTCTTGAGAGTCCCTTGGACTGCAAAGAGATCTGACCAGTCCATTCTGAAGGAGATCAACCCTGGGATTTCTTTGGAAGGAATGATGCTAAAACTGAAGCTCCAGTACTTTGAGCACCTCATGTGAAGAGTTGACTCACTGGAAAAGACCCTGATGCTGGGAGGGATTGGTGGCAGGAGGAGAAGGGGACAACAGAGGATGAGATGGCTGGATGGCATCACGGACTCAATGGACGTGAGTCTGAGTGAACTAAGGGAGTTGGTGATGGACAGGGAGGCCTGGCGTGCTGCGATTCATGGGGTCGCAAAGAGCCAGACATGACTGAGCGACTCAACTGAACTGAACTGAGTGTCAGAAAGCAAATCATGTGTTCCTACGATGAGGTGTTTAGATGTAAATTGATTACAGATACTTGACACAGGATACTTTTGGAAAATGATGGGAATATTTATCTTGATCAAGAGTATGTATATATATGCCCAAACTAGTGAAGTTTGGTATACTTCAACTATACCGCAATAAAGGTGAATTAATTCACTGTGTGGATCTAGAATTGCCACTCGTAAAGGTTTTATCCAAGAGATAATATGAAATGAAATGAGCCATATGTCCACATAATAGATTTGGAAAAATAAAAATAAAAATGTTCTTAGCAACATTATCCACTCGAGTTAAAAGCTAGAAAGAAGCAAATGTCCACCATTTGGAGAATGTGATAAATCTGGGACTAGAAAATAATGAGTTACTGATTCACATGACAAGACAAATGATTTTCCAACACATTGTGTTAAGCAAAAGTATCCAGATATATCTTTGGTCATGGTAGTTTAGTCACCAAGTTGTGTCTGATTCTTGCGACCCCAGGACTGTAGCCTACCAGGCTCCTCTGTCCATGGGATTTCCCAGGCAAGAATACTGGAGTGGGTTGCCATTTCCTTCTCCAAGATATATCTTTATTTACATGCAAAAGCAACATTTGAAAGTCCCATACTGTATGATTCATTGATATAAACTCCAAGAAGGAGCACAATTATCTACAGAGATAGATATCAGAAATAAGAAAGTCATTTCTTGAGAGAGAGAGTTAGAAGTTACTGGAAAGAGCCAGAGGACTTTCTGTGACAATGTAAACATTCTATTGGGTTAATGCAAATGTAATTGCAGCTTTGGACCATGATTTTAAATCATTATAACTAGACTCAAATACATCTTTACTAATAAAAATAGGAGCCATTACAATCAGTGCATTTCAGCCAACAAGAAATAAATTTGTTTATTCTTGTAGTGTAAAAATCTGTGCTTCAGGATTCATGAACTCTTGGAAAGTGTTTTTTGCATCCTCCTGGTGGTGGAAGCATTTTCCTTGTAAAAAGTTGTCAAGATGCTTGAAGTGGTGGTCGGTTGATCACAGATCTGATGCATATGGTAGATGAGGCAAAACTTTGAAGCCCAATTCATTCAAGTTTTCAAGCATTGGTTGTGCACCATGTAGTCAGGTGTTGTGGAAAAGAACTGGGCTCATTCTATTGACCAATGCCAGCTTCGGGTTTTGCAGTTTTCAGTGCATCTCATTGATTTGCTGAGCATACTTTTCAGATGTAATGGTTTCACTGGGATTCAGAAAGCTGCAGCGGATCAGATGGGCAGATAGGCAGCAGGCCACCAAACAGTGGCCATGACTTTTCTTTGGTGTAAGTTTGGCTCTGAGAAGTGCTTTGGAGCTTCTTCTCAGTCCAACTACTGAGAAATGGCTCACTGTTGTTGCATAGAATAAAAGAAGAGGACACTACAAACCTATTTTTTTTGATTTGCAGTCAGCTCATGGAGCATACACCTATCAAGCCTTTTCACCTTTCCAATTGGCTTCAAATGCCAAATGACCATAAATGGTTGACACTGAGTTCTTTGGCAGCTTCTCATGTAGTTGTAAGAGGATCAGCTTCTATGATCCTTCAATTAGTCACTGTCAACTTCTGATGGCCAGCAACCATGCTCCCCATCTTCAAGGCTCCCCTCTCCTTTGCAACACTTGCTTGACGCACCACTGCGCTGTATGTTCATTAGCAGTTCCTAGGCCAAATGCATTGTTGATGTTGTGAGTTGTTTCCGCTGTTGTATGACCCATTTTGAACTCAAATAAGAAAATTGCTCAAATTTGCTTTTTGTCTAACATTATTCCCATAGTCTAAAATGCATATAAAATAAACAGCAAGAAGGAAACCATTAGCAAAAAACATAAAGCAAGAAGTGCACATTGAAATGTTGTATAATATAACCACATTTAAGAATGTATTCCAATATCAAATGGCAAATTTCAACAATGCAAAAATCGCAATTACTTTTGCATCAACCTAGTATCCAAAATCAATGCAGATGGTGATTGCAGCCATGAAATTAAAAGACACTTACTCCTTGGAAGGAAAGTTATGACAAACCTAGATAGCATATTAAAAAGTAGAGACATTACTTTGCCAACAAAGGTCCGTCTAGTCAAGGCTATGGTTTTTCCAGTGGTCATGTACGGATGTGAGAGTTGGACTGTGAAGAAAGCTGAGCACTGAAGAATTGATGCTTTTGAACTGTGGTGTTGGAGAAGACTCTTGAGAGTCCCTTGGACTGCAAGGAGATCCAACCAGTCCATCCTAAAGGAGACCAGTCCTGGGTATTCATTGGAAGGACTGATGCTGAGGCTGAAACTCCCATACTTTCGCTGCCTCATGCAAAGAGTTGACTCATTGGAAAAGACCCTGATGCTGGGAGGGATTAGAGGCAGGAGGAGAAGGGAAAGACAGAGGATGAGATGGCTAGATGGCATCACCAACTCGATGCACATGAGTTTGGGTGAACTCCAGGAGTTGGTGATGGACAGGGAGGCCTGGTGTGCCACAATTCATGGGGTCACAAAGATCAGACACAACTGAGAGATTGAACTGAACTGAACTGAAATGAGTATATCTTGCTTTAAAATAAAGTTACATATCCCTGGGTTGAGAAGATCCCCTGGAGAAGGGAAAGGCTACCCACTCCAGTATTCTGGCCTAGAGAATTTCATGGACTGTATAGATCATCAGCTCACAAAGAGTTGGGCATGACTGAGCGACTTTCACTTTTAGTTTACATATATACACTCAGGACTTCCCAGGTGGCTCATTGGTAAAGAATCCATGTGCCAAGTAGGAGATGCAGGTTCAATACCTGGGTCAGGACAATCCCCCAGAGAAGGAAACGGCAACCTACTCTAGTATTCTTGCCTGGAAAATTCCATGGACAGTGGAGCCTGGCTAGCTACAGTCCATGGGGTTGCAAGAGTTGGACACAACTGAGTGACTAAACAACAGCAATTTACACAGATCTGTTAAAATCTGCCAAACTGTACACTTTAGATCTGTGAGCTTTATTGCATGGAGGGAAAGAAAGAAAAAGAGAGAATGAGGTGAAGAAGAGGAGAAAGATGGAAGGAACGTGAAAGAAGGTGGGAGAGGAGGAGAGAAGAAGGAAAGAAAGGAAGCAAGTCAATTCAAACATTAACTTCTCTGTAAAGCCTCCATATGATCTCGATCAGAGGTAGCCTCTTAAAACAGAGACAGTTACACCATCTTCTGTACTTATTGATACTATTCTGCTTGGCTGGTTAAAGACGCTTACTCCTTGGAAGAAAAGTTATGACCAACCTAGATAGCATATTCAAAAGCAGAGACATTACTGCTGACTAAGGTCCGTCTAGTCAAGGCTATGGTTTTTCCTGTGGTCCTGTATGGATGTGAGAGTTGGACTGTGAAGAAGGCTGAGTGCTGAAGAATTGATGCTTTTGAACTGTGGTGTTGGAGAAGACTCTTGAGAGTCCCTTGGACTGCAAGGAGATCCAACCAGTCCATTCTGAAGGAGATCAACCCTGGGATTTCTTTGGAAGGAATGATGCTAAAGCTGAAGCTCCAGTACTTAGAATTGATGCTTTTGAACTGTGGTGTTGGAGAAGACTCTTGAGAGTCCCTTGGACTGCAAGGAGATCCAACCAGTCCATTCTGAAGGAGATCAACCCTGGGATTTCTTTGGAAGGAATGATGCTAAAGCTGAAACTCCAGTATTTTGGCCACCTCATGAGAAGAGTTGACTCATTGGAAAAGACTCTGATACTGGGAGGGATTGGGGGCAAGAGGAGAAGGGGACGACTGAGGATGAGATGGCTGGATGGCATCATGGACTCAATGGACGTGAGTCTGAGTGAACTCCGGGAGTTGGTGATGGACAGGGAGGCCTGGCGTGCTGCGATTCATGGGGTTGCAAAGAGACGGACACGACTGAGCGACTCAACTGAACTGAACTGGCTGGTTTGTTTTACTACATGGATGCTAGGAGACTATTATAGCACTATTTGTGGCAATCAAATAGTTGATAAGAAAAATTCTTCTTCATAGAAGAATTCTGGGTGGAAAACAATATATAAGTAAAATCACTGTTTCATAACCCCTTAATAAAATCATGGCTTAGGCAATACTCATCAATGGAAAGTAAAACTATTAGGTAAAATATTAATGGAAGCCTTAATGAAGGTCCAGATGGATAATAGCAGAATCCATGGATTAAACTTAACGTCACTGAAAGTGTGATCACAGCTATTAGGTGCTTTCCTATATATGTGATGCAGATGCACTAGGCACATCGATCAAATATTCCTGAAAAAAAAAATTGATTCCAAATCTAATCAAACTCTAATTATATAAACTATGTGGAATAGAGAAACAATTTAAACAAGAGCATGAAGGAAAAATTAAAATTTAGTTATGGTATATTTCACAAGACAAATGGCCCAATTTTCTAAACAAACAAAAACTTTGGAGAAGGAAGGCCATGATACACTAGAGACTTAAGAGATATTACAACCAAATTCAATTTGTGGACCCTTTTTGGATCCTGACTGGAACAAACAAATTACAGAAAGAGACCTCTAAGACAATTAGGGAATGTGAATACATCTAGCTATTAAATAATATGAACAAATGTCTTTAATGTTGATAGATATGATAATGTTACTGTGATAGTATTTTAAAAGTATGCCCTTGTCTGTTAAAGCACACTAAAACATACTAAATTATTTATGAGTGAAAAAATGTCAAAGTTAGTATTTGCTTTGCAGTACTCTGAAAAAAAAAAGTAAAGCAGCAATTTATGTAAAACAACATAGGTGAAACATTGATAAATGTTGAAGTTGATGATGGGTATACAAGGTGTGCTACACTACTTTTTCCTTACTGGTATTGAGTGTGTTTTATAATTTTCATAATGAAAGAAACAAATGCCTACTAATAATCTACATTTAAAATTTTCTTCCTAATATTTGAGTTACCATTTAATAGTATTTATGAATCCCAATCCATAATCATTTCTGACGTTATAAAATGCATCTATTTTTACCTCTTATGACATTTTATGACAGTCAAGCGTGTGTAAGAACATGTTTTTATTTTCAGAGACATACAGATGTATGCATAGTCCATTTTCTCATTCTTAATACCTTCTTTTTCAAGTGCATCTTGCTTTTACTATGAAAAAAAAAGCACAACAAAATATGCAAACTCAGTCCTCTCTCAGAACACACTTCCTGCTTGCAAAGCCAGAGAATGTCCACATGTTTACATGTTGTCAGGCTGCTGACCACCACCCAGCATGCCCAACAAGCATACTGGAACAACTGTACTAGAAATAAACTCTAAACTCACATTTTATTTTAGCTTTTCTTCCTCTTACTGTAATAAAAAAAAATAACAGCTCTATAAAGGGACAATGGGAAAAAATTCATTACTTGTTTTTGTGCATCAAATCCTGGTACGAAATATTATTATCCACTTGCTGTCTGTGTTTCAGCCACAATGAATTTGTTGTTGTTCTAGAAACTTCTGAATTCATTCTCTACTAGGACATTTGCATTGGTTCCATATTTATTTGAAGTTCAGCTAAAAAACCATCTCTTCTCAGAGAGGTTTCTGAGTACCCAATCTAATGTACTCATTTCTCCATCACTTTCTTTCACACTTAACACATTTATATTCTTCTAAGTATTTATCATTGTCTTTTTTTCACCTCCTTTGTATCTGATTTTCTGTGCAGTATTGTCCTCAACTAGACTATATGTTCCGAGATTGTGACTATCTGGTTTATTGTAATACCCTCCGTGACTCAAATAGTAATGGGATACAGTAGGTATTCAAAACAGTATTGTGATTTGAATAATTTTTATATTGATAAAAATTATGTACTATATCATATGTACTATATAATTTATGCCATAATACAATAGTATCAGCAACACAATGATACTTTTATCAGACTATTTTCCAAAAAAAAATTCTATGTTGAGATGTCTTGATTGAAATCGAAGATGGCAGTGTGATAGAAACAGTAAGGACATCAAACATTAGTGATAATAGTAATATACAAACTATACTAATGCTATTAATGAACTGTGTTCCTAAGTAAACTAATAACCCTAGATGAATAAATAATAACCAATATTATTAATCTTTATAATAGCCATAGAAACTTTAAGAGGAAGAAGCCACACAAAGGAATTAAATAATTTGGACATAACCATTCAAATGTCTATCACAAAATTCAAGCCTTCTAACCAAAAGTCAGTTATTCATCCATTCATTTGTTCAATAAGCACTTATTCAGTTCAGTTCAGTCACTCAGTCGTGTCCGACTCTTTGCAACCCCATGAATTGTAGCACACCAGGCCTCCCTGACCATCACCAACTTCTGCAGTTCACCCAGACTCATGTACATGAGTAGGTGATGCCATCTAGCCATCTCA
Organism: Aepyceros melampus; assembly: GCA_006408695.1. Lineage (NCBI taxonomy): Eukaryota > Metazoa > Chordata > Mammalia > Artiodactyla > Bovidae > Aepyceros > Aepyceros melampus. The sequence continues at coordinate 129,724 of SJXQ01010264.1, forward strand.
TCCTCTGTTGTCCCCTTCTCCTCCTGCCTCTAATCCCTCCCAGCATCAGGGTCTTTTCCAATGAGTCAACTCTTTGCATGAGGTGGCCAAAGTATGGGAGTTTCAGCCTCAGCATCAGTCCTTCCAATGAATACCCAGGACTGGTCTCCTTTAGAATGGACTGGTTGGATCTCCTTGCAGTCCAAGGGACTCTCAAGAGTCTTCTCCAACACCACAGTTCAAAAGCATCAATTCTTTGGCGCTCAGCCTTCTTCACAGTCCAACTCTCACATCCATACATGACCACTGGAAAAACCATAGCCTTGACTAGATGGACCTTTGTTGGCAAAGTAATGTCTCTGCTTTTGAATATGCTATCTAGGTTGGTCAGCACTTATTAGGAACCTGTAATGTGTCAGTGATAATGTTGGACACTGTCACGAGTAAATCAGACAAGAACCCTGTGTTCACAACTTATTTCCAAAACCATATTATGCACCTGTCTACTGTCACATAATATGGAAGCAACCAAAGACAAGGCTTGTAAAGCTTTTCAGTGCAAAAAATAAAATCCTTTTTTTCAACTGGACTAAGCCACAACCAAGCCACATACTTTCAATGCAACAATTGGATCCTGATATTAGCAATGGCACTGCTGATCAAACACATGCAATTGTCTACATAATGAATATTTATTTACAACTTCCTAGTTAAATAACTTATATAAAAATACGACATTTCACTTCTGCTGCTGTTGCTCTGCTTGATCTGTCTCTAGAGGAACAGTTCAGTTTTTTTTCAAATTGTTGGCTTAAACTCTTTCAAGGTGAAAAACAATAGTTTTCTTTAAAAAAAAAATTTTGAGGTCAAATTAATCTACATCTTCAAGTTTTAATTGTGTGAGTAAGAAGGAAAATGGGCCAACCCTCCTGGGGGATCCCGTCTGTCCTGGTTCTAGTGACCGACTAAGCTGCTGATTTGACATTCTAGGGAATTGGGATGTGTTCTTCACTGAAGAAATCCCAAACTGCCTGACAAAATCTAAAGCGTTTGACCTTTCCAGTCATACTGCTTTCATTATTTAAAATGAAAAGAGAAAAAGAAAAATGAGAGAGCAAGTGGAACTATACAAAAATTTGCTTATCAGATTCCATCTTCAGCACTACCTTAAACCTTTTTTGAAATGTGAGCACAGAATTGTTAACTTTAGGGTGAAATTGGGCCAAATTGAAATGCCAACTCATATTTCAGAGAGCCTTTATTGTGATAGTCCCCCAGTGGTAGATGGGAACCCCAAAGCTTATATAAATGTATGTATGTATTACTCTTGTGAATGGGAAGGGCAGATTTTAATATTTCTATAGCTTATTCTGTTCGTAAGGGAAGAAATGAGTTATGCTATTCCTAAAGAAATCTAAAAGACAGAAGAAAATTAATAATATAAAACTTTAAGAAAACAGGGTTCAAAATAAAATCTAACATGTTATCTCTGGCTGACTTTGTGATTCTGGGAAGATATGATAATGCTAAGTAGACTAAATCCAGTTAAAAATCCTATCAACTTGTGTGTGTGTGTATATATATATCTATAAACATAATTTATTTATAATATGTATAAAATACATATAAATATATAAAGTTATATATAGGCTATATATTATACATTGCTATATGCTATATATTCTATAACTATACATATTCTGCAAAATTAAGAATTAATATGTAATCATATTTATATATTATTAAATATAAATATATTTAATACATTTTAGATAGATATATAGATATGTAGATGTAGTGATACGAGAGTGAAACAAAAAGTACCACCTGATGAATTCCTTAAAGCTCCTTTTTCTCTTGGCCATGGAGACCAAACATCAGTTGTCACTTGGAATATATATGTTTACTTAGGTATATAGATAGAGGAAGCATCAGATACATATATTAGAAACTATAATAATTTTCCTTTGTAATATACTAAACTATATTCATAAATCTTGAGTTCTAATATATTGCCCAAATGAGAAGGAAAGCATTAGATACATTATTGTTTGACGGTGGAGATCATTTTTCCATTACACATTCTCTGTAAAAGTGGCTTTGGGAAATGTGTACAATTGACCAACCTGTCACACAACACTATTTTTTTTGCATAATAATAGCAGTACTCAGCCCTGTATTTTAACCAGCTTTATTTTGTTTAGGGAGCTGGGCTGCAAATTCATGAACTCTATACAGTCTTAAAATCTCAATCAGTATTTTTTCATACAACTTATAGTCAAAGATGAAGGAGAGAGAAGAGCAAGAGGAAAAGAGGAGGGAGAGAAACAAGAGTGGGAAGAGGAGAAAGAGGAGTGGGGAGAGCTACACAAAATTTATTTCTAAAAATTGTCTGCACATGTGTGCTAAATAGCTTCAGTCGTGTCCAACTCTTTGTGACCTGTAGCCCACTAGCCCACTAGGCTCCTCTGTCCATGGGAGTTTTCAGGCAAAGATATTGGAGTGGGTTGCCATTTCCTCCTCCAGGGGATCTTCCCAACCCAGGGGTCGAACCTGCATCTCTATGTCTCCTGTGTTGGCAGGTGGGTTCTTTACAACTAGTACCACCTGGGAAGCCCCAAAATCATCTACTCCCACAAAATTAACACACGTGTCTTCTATTTTCTCACCATCCCTAAAACCTTGCACTTCCCTGCCCTCTTGTCTGGGGTTGTGTCATGCCCTACTCAGGTAACTCTTCATTTTCTGTTTGCACCTGTTGAATAATCTAGCCTCCCAGGTATCTGAGTCACCCATTCACCCTGGGTTTCCCCATTATCTCTATCTACCCTCACTTGACTTCATCACTCTGCTTCAAAGTCACACGTTCATTGTCTTCCTCCAATTAAAGTTCCTACGTTTTACCTGTCCCCTCTGCTGTTCCTTAGGTTCATTATATCTACTATTTAAGCTCAGTAAGATGTCTAGTTCTAAGAGACCTCAATTTTCCTTCTACCAGGTTTTTTTTCCCCTATTTCAGTTCCTTCCACCACCAGCTTGGTTCCATTATTTTGAGCGCTTTATATCCCTTGCTCCCACTTTACTTTGCTCTCTAGCATCTTACCTTCATGTAAACTCCTATCTGGGCTTCACTGGTGGCTCAGACAGTAAAGAAACTGCCCATGATGCAGGAGACTGGGTTCAGTCCCTGGGATGGGCAGATCCCCTGGAGAAGGGAATGGCAACCCACTCCAGTAGTCTTGCCTGGAGAATTCCAGGGACAGAAGAATCTGGTGGGCTACAGTCTGTGGGGTTGCCAGAGTGGGACGTGACTAAACACTTGCATACTTTCAAACTCCCAACTGCATACTAATTCTACAAAATCAGTTTCTATATCTACATCAGGGCTGCTAAATCCAGTCAAAGAAAATCAAATAGGTATATAAATGTGTGCCACCATGTGTTCTGGTTTTCAGTATAAGCTGTGATTGTCAGTTCTCAATGCATAACCATGGTTGACACCCTGGTTCATATACTCATTTTTTTTTATAGCTTTTGTTTAGTCTAAATCCAACTGCTACTTTTCTCACTGCCAGCAAACAATCTACAAAACAAAGAAGAAATGAGATGGTATCAACTCATCTCATTTTCATGTGGAATTAAGGTGCTATGGTTTTGAGGGAAATGGTTTGGCCCAGAGGTAAGGAAGAGATGAGAGACAGTCTAAGCACTGGCCAGATCTTTTGTTTCTGGGTTCTTTAATGTATGCATTGAAGCTGTTGTGAATTACCAGTGGAGCCATAAGACACTACTCTCACTGCTTTCTCTATCATTACCATGACTAATATTGTCACTGGCACTTACACTGCTGTATCACCAACTTCTTGCATGTCTGCTCTCCCAACATGTAAGTATTTGCATATGAAGAACATTTCATTAGCACTGTTATCAACAGACTCAGAAAAATGCAAAGTGAAGAAAATACACCAAGAATACAAAGCAACATTTCAAACAATAATAGAATCTAGGCCATTTGTAAATGCCAGATCTTCCCCCATATTAAAATTTTGATTTTCACTTTTTCATTACAGAATCCTCTATCTGTTCAGTACTGTATCTTGCAATATCCATCATCACATTATCAAACAGGTGAGTAAACAAATCAGTTTCAATTGCTGACAAAGGAAAATACATATTTATCTTCACTCTTATTTTAACCAAGGATTTCAGTTTATTGGAGAATATGTTTAAATTGTTTGTCTTCTCCATGACAGGGATGTTCTGAAAATTTTGCATCTGATTTCAATCTTAGTGAAAGGCTCTGGGTGTCTATAATTATGGTAACCCCAGATGCCTTCTTATGTAAAGGTGGTGTAAGGAACTCTCCCACAAGGATTCAGACACCAACAGTAGACAACTTAGTTTAAGGGGACAAATATGGAAAATGAAGCCAAACAAATAGGATTTGGTAGATTTAGATAACATTAAGACTAACAGAGCCTCATCCATAACGACACTGTGAAAGAAATTCTAAAGAAAACTTTAGATGCCACAGTAGCAATGGGAGTATCTAGAATGAGGGGGTTGATCACCTTTCTTTATTCTGCACTAGTAACACCAGACTCAGAGTTTTCAGAATGAACCATGGTTAAAAGCTTGTGCTGACACAGGGGTTCTGTGTCAGAATCTCTCTCTCCCCTGCAAATATCTGGTTCTGGAATATTATATAATCCCTATGTCTCAGTTTCTTCATCTATAAAATAAATAGATAGCTGTTATGTGATTATGTAACATCTCTGACTTTCACTTATTTTTTTTTAATGAGGATTATTGTATAGATGAAATGAAACTTCAGAACAAATGAGTAAAAACTATCAAAGGACATCCACTTCATGGAGACGGCCCTGTGTAGGCTCTGTGAGCATTGAACACAATATTGCAAGGGCTATTCGATCCCCGGTCCAAAAAGTGATGTAATGTTCACCTCAGAACTATGAGATATCACTGTCCCAAAATAGTGACCCCACTCTCTCTTTTTAACTCTACCTAAAGTGCCTTCTAATAAGTATTTAGAAAGTTATTTTATTTCCCATATAGAGTTCAACAGTAAACTCTGAAATCAGGGAAAGATCAAGCAAACAAACAAGCTTTTATACCAGGGGCCTTTCTGAAAGGAAGATGAATATGAATTTTGCCATGCACATGGATAAAAGAATCAGTGAAATGCTATTAATAAATCAAGTTTTCAATCAAAGACAAATAAAATTTGAAATACTGCAGCCATGCCCCCAGGGTCCATGCCTTGTTATAATGAGCTCATTTCAAGCCTCTTTCAAATGAGATCATTTTTTTAACAAGGTTCTTTTGGTACTTTTTATATGAAATTGAGTCAGTTCAACCTTATAAATAATTTTATTTAGTGATATGTCACTGTATAACACGTTTCACTCATGGAATTCCTAAAAGTAAATTTTAAACTCACCTGCATATAACTAAATTTGAAGCTCAATGAATCAAAATACGGTAACAACCCATATAGCTTTAATGATTCCAGTAGCTTTAATTAGCTTACATATAATTCTTTTCATTGCCAAAAAAAGAAAATTTAAGTGAACTTGAAACACTATATTGCATTTAATGAAGTATCAATTGTTTGACAGAATTCACACTGTTAACAAGGTTATACTGAAAATGACACACTAATTCATTGTATTGGCATTATAAATTGGTCAATTCATATATAAAAAAAATGAAACTATGTAGCCAAAAAGCCATAAGGACTGGTACATCTTCTGACTCAAAAATTTTAGTCCTAGAATTTATCTTAAAGTAATAATTTAGTATGTAAATAAGATGATAATTGTAGTGTTATCAATAATAGTGAAAAAAGCCAGAGACTGAGTATTTCACACTAATAGAGGTTAATAAATTATATCATTTTAATACAACAAAATGTGTACAGCTAAAAAATTGATTAATACTTAGATAAATGACAAAATAGTTGATATGTTAAGTGAAACTTCCAGAATAGATAGTAAGAGTTATCTTTTTACATATATGAAATACATCTGTGCATGAAACATAGAGGGCAGTTTTTTAAGGTTAACTAAATTGTTGATTTAGTAAATTTTTAAAATTCAGTTTTACTGTAGTGAGTAGCTTATCCCTTCTCAATGGGATCTTCCCGACTCAGGAATCGAACAAGGGTCTCCTGCACTGCAGGCAGATTCGTTACCAGCTGAGCTACTAGGGAAGCCCTAAAAAATTATAAAAAACCCCAAATGGACACAAGATATAACTTAGGCAGATAAAGCTGCAAGTCATGTGACAGACTTTTTCTTTATATTCCCATATAATGGGAAGTTCCAAATTCAATAATCTCTTGCCAATTCCTTTACTTGCCAAGTTCTAGCTACCTCCTGGTTTGTTTTTTTTTTTCTTTTTGAGAATAAAGTGATAATAATCAAGAAAGCTCTTATTATAAAACTTAAGATTTTAAAGTATTTTGAAAATTAAAATATAATCAAGTACTGATTAATAAAAATATTAGTGGGAGAAGAACAAGAAAAGATTTCCAGGGAAAACAAGATTCTCTCCTTCGTGGAAAGTTAGATAATGCCTGTGCATTAAGAAGGAAGTGCTGTTTTCCCCTGAGACTCCTAAACTAAGTGAGACAAACTCTTTGCTTACTGTAGTTAATTAGAATTACCTGGTACTGTATATTGATGGATCTTTATTCAGTCCCTTGGTTCTTAACAAATAAAAAATCCATTTCCCTAGGCTGACCCATTAATTGAAGTCATTCTTTTGGTTTGGTTTTGCTTTCTTTTTTTAACATATGCAATTTTGTCACAGTAAATTTTAATTTCCCAAATGGCAAAACATTTCAGAATATCTCCAAGGTGCTTGGAACTGAAGATCAGCCACGGAGGTATTACAAGTGTGGCCACACTTCCCTCTGAAATCTATCAAAGCTCTCTAATTAGCCTTTTGCCACATGACATCTCACCAACTTCAAGAGATTTAGGGTTGTTAATCCTCCATCAGCAACTGCATTATGAAGATGACTGAGTTTGGAGACTGTAGATAATAAGTAAGCTAGACTTTACAAGTCACTCTTTGGGTTATGCTTAATGGAGAAGAATTTGGGCTCTTTGATGGAAGATGCCAGAGTTAGAGTTGAGCTTTTTAGATTTTGTTTGTCAACTTTGTTGTACTGACTTCTCCCTAAAGCACTTCTTCATTTTCTCCATATGCAAGAGAGTGTTAGAAATACCTGTCCTAGCAACATGCTCCCAGGAATATTTGATAGGTAATTAGTTAAAGAGGGCATTTTTTGTTGCTGGGCAAAGGCAAAAGACAAGTACAGGTGAATTCATACATCTGATCATCTAGTCTGATTATTTCCCTACATCCTTTGTCTATTGTTTGAACTGAGAGATTCGTGATTTCTTGATACAAACTATTTGCCATTGACTGCCACAATTTTTGAACTATTTATTGTATTTTATTTTATTTGCAATAGCAAGTGATACACTAAGCACTAATCTCTCATGCATACTTAACTAAAAAATTATGACATAACAAAGACTTTGTAAATCAAAAGAAATTTAGAAATAAAAATGGATTATTTTTCCTTCTCACTGGAATATAGCCTTGTCTCACCAAGGCCAAAATTATTCTGTTTTCTTGCAGTCCCACTGAAATTAAGCTGATATCTGAACTAGGAACACCTTCGTTCCTATAAAACTTAAACAAGTTTTCTGTGGTCCCTAGAAATGTTACATTGTTCTTATTTTATTCCTTCAAAGGAATTTTAAAGAGCTCTGGTTTTTAGAATCTTGGTATTTATTCCTATACCTAAAAAAAAAAAATTAGTCATAAATAAGCCACTTTATTGGGAAAGTAAACTAGCACATTCACTGTAGAGTTACTGAATTGATACACTACATATTTCTCATTTATTAGTTTAATTTTGTCGTCAGCTCTTCTACTGTAAATTATATTTCCCATGGGTTCACATGAGATTTACACTCATTTTTAGCTACTTTATTGTTAGATATTTCCTTCTTATCAGTTATTTATTTAAAGCTTTCACCATACCCATTTGATCTGAATAAATTTATTGAATATGTACTCTCTTTTTATAACCAAGCTCAGCTTTTGATGTGTGTTTATATTATTTTTTTAATATCAAAAAGATCAATAATTTAGAGAATGATTTTGATTTGCTTTTGTTTTTTGCTCTTTATAGCTGAAGGAAAAAGTAAAAAGAAGGACAATAGTATGTTATTTTTCTCTAGTAGTTGCTATCCTTCCTTCAAAGAAATTCTGGAAAAAGGATTCTTTAAAAAATAAGATGGAAGCCTACTTCAATATTAACTTAAAAACTACAGCTTGTGAATCACCAGATTTTACCGATTTTTATGTAATTTGGAGATATGGAAAGCCAGAAGTCCAGCTGCCTATGTTAGGAATCTGAAGACTGTCTAAGTCTGCATTAGAGTCTTTCCTATAGTTATAGTGACTGACTTCAGTATAGGTCATATTACTACTCATTCATATTTGGTTGCCTACCCTACACTGCCCCTCCTTTTGTAGGAAAATTATCCATTCCCATCTTGTTGGAAGAAGAACTGAGTGCATGATTGGGTTTTCCCAACTGACAATGTTAGAGGCTATAACAGATAGAGGCTACTCCATCAGCTAGAGTATCCTGAGATGAAGATGACATGGAAGAGAATTCATAGTAAATCCATGATACCATGCTGAGTAAGTTGAAATACTCTAATACTATGAGAAATTAGGATTTGGGGGTCATTTGTTACTGTAGCATAACCTAGTTTGTCATAACTGATACAAGTATTAATATAGGGATCTTCACAGAAATGAGGCTAAAAGGAACCATTCCCCCACAAAGTGTGAGTATACTACAGAACAGGCCCAAGAAGGAAGCACCTCAATCCAGCTGACCTAAGTTAGGTTAGGTATGGAACTAAAGGACTTAGGCAAAAGGCTTGAAGACCTGTATCAATAGTATAATGTTTACATCTTGCTAAGGGATCAAAGCAAACTCGAAGGAATTGATGCTCAACTCACAGATGCACAGGACAAACTTGTGGTTACCAGTAGGGGGTGAGGGAGTGGGAAGTACAAACTGTGAAGTGTAAGACAGACAATGGGGATATACTGCACAACACAAGGAATAAAGCCTATATTTTGTAATAACTGTAAATAGAGCATAACCTTTACAATTGTATATTTTTAAAAATTAAGAAAAAAAAAAAGGAAAATGATGTTCACATGGTGGAGAAATTTTGAGGCACAGAAGTCTAGGGTCTGGGCCAGACTCAAATAATTTGTGAGCTGTGCTTAAGACAGTGACTGTACTAGGAGGTTCTAGATGTATTTAGGGAGGAAAATGAATTCAGATCCAGGGAAGCAATGCCAAAGACTGAAGGGTAGGGAAAAGTAATAGAATGAATATTTTTAATCAAGAGGTAAGGGTGAGTAAAGACATGGAGAGAATTATTTTTCAATTGGCTCAGAGTAAGGAGTTCAGTCTAATAATTCTCAGTTTTAGGAGTATTAGACCCTAAAAGGTGCCATTACTATGGTACAGAAAAGCTGCTAAAGAACTGTATGGATATGAGCAGTGCTCTCGATCTTTTATACCTCAAGAGCTCTGCAGGCCTAGAGCTTACTTAGCTAAAAATGTCCCCGATGAGCTGCCTAGAGACACATTTGCATCCTGAATTGCAATGTACCCCTGGGCTCTCAGATCATTCTGACTTAACTGGGAATGCTACTCTCAGTATTTGCATATTTGTGCTGTGAAATTTCCAGTCAAACTCATGGGGAGAGAACAGAAGACCATGTGTGACTGTGTGATTAGAGATCATATCAACAGAAAAATCCAGTGAATGAGCCAGATCTGGCTACTTTAGTCCTAATTATCTTATTCCATCTTCAAGAAACCAACCTAAGGAAGTATTATTATTATGCTCAGTTTGCAAATGAGGGAAGTGAAGCTCCAAGAAGTAAGTAACTTTCTTGAGATTACTTAACCAGAAACAGGGGGGGCTGGTTTTTAATCTGCATAGTCTAGCTTCAGAGCCTATGATTTTTAACAGCTAGCTAAATTGCAGTCCATGTTACTGTTTAAATCTATTTAGTTCTTGATTTCTTTGTAATTCAACAAAAATTATGGTCAAAATAAGAAAATATACTTCAGATATGCAACATATAGCCCCAACTACCTATGCTTTTCTCTTCACACATTTTATTTGTGGGAGATGTGATCTGATGGTGTGATGAAAGAATCAAGGGAATCCTTGCCCAGCGTCCAAAATAAGCCCAAGAATTAACATATATTTAACTAAGGATATATTGAATTTTGGGCTTCCCAGGTGGTGCTAGTGGTTAAGAAACCACCTACCAATGCAGGAGATATAAGAGACTCAGGTTCAACCCCTGCATCAGGAAGATCCCCTGGAGGAGGGCACAGCAACCCACTCCAGTATTTGTGCCTGGAGAATCCCATGGACAGAGGAGCCTGGGCTACGGTCCATAGAGGCACAAAGAGTTGGACATGACTGAAGCAACTTAGCACACATGGACGCATATTGGATTTTAGACTATATTTCCATGAAAGGAGTTAACAGAAAGATCACCTGAATAATTGGGCAGTGAAAAGAAGGGGGATGCTATTCTTACTCTCCCCCAACTTGTCCACTTAGCTGACAGCAATTCAGGTGTTGTCCCTGAATGATTTGTGAAAATGTGCCCTTCTAGGCTTTCCACGGGCTGTAACCAGATTCTATTTGATCTCCACCTCATTATTCAATGGCAGTGCACTCCAGGTTCAGCAGTCAGCCGTGATCCGTTGAGCAGGGGTGAGTGGCTGGCCCATTACCACTGATAAGCCTTTTACCAAAGACAGCTCCCACTGAGAGGAGTGAACAAGACTCAACTGGCTACAAAGTGGGTTTCGGATAAAAACTCATTACTCTCCAAAATCTAGCTCAAAGACCAGAGAGTTATCCTGAGGAGGCTACAGTGAAGTCACCTAATTACCAATTACACTCTATCTTCCTTCCTCTTCTCTCTAATTTAATCTCTTAAATTCCTCTTTTGAAATGTTAACAGCTGGAATAATTTTGATCAGAAACACAACCCATCATAGAATTTTAAGGGAAAGGGGTAAAAGATAAACTGTCCTAGAGAAAGCTTTACTAGGGAAAATGACCTGTGATGTGTAACCACAGTCTAGAGATTACTGGGAAGGCAAAAATAAAAGATGGCAAGGCAATGAGGACTGTCCACAAAGCCACCTGGCAGGGAGGCTCTGTTATCTCACAAGCCATATATGAGGCTCAAAATATAAGAACCATAGCTTAAAAAAGGGGAAAAAAAGTAAACGTGTGAAAGGGGTCCACTGATGGAGAGAAAGGGATGAGAAAGTTTTTGTTTGTTTTTAATCTACCTCAAGTTTGATGCTAATCCTTTGTGATGGGGTGGAGAGCTGTGTGTGATTTTCATAACTGAAGAGCAGTTTCATCATCCTTAGCAGCAGGAAGTCCCTTTCTGCTGTCTTGTGAAAGTTTTGTTTTAGTATAAATAGGATTATATAACCCTCCAAATAATTCCCGTGACCCTAACTTTTGCTAAATTTTCACAGCACATGTCGATCAATTTTGCAAAGTGTTGAAAGAGGACTGGTATTCTGGGATTGGGAACAGCATTCAGAATCTTTCTCAAGATGCTGGAGAGATTCATTTTTCACCTCTCAGAAACTGTTACTCCCTTTCAGCTATCAAGCCATTCAGACCAAGAGAAAAGGCTGGCCAGCCTGCCCCACTAGGTGGTCTTCTTTCCAAAATAAAGCCCCACAGCACCCAGCAGGGAGAGAGACTCATGCCAGCCCTCTGCCCTCTGATTAGTTCATGAAAGGAAAAGCTCTCACTGAGCTCTCACCCCAGAGTCTCTGCATGGTTTCAGAGGCCTTTGGAACTTCTCTGGGCTTCAAGAGGAACTGGAGGCAATCAGAAGAAAAAAAAAAAAGTACAGCTGGCTATTTCTTTTATACTGGAGAAAAATCTCCTAACCTGGATCAGAGAGCATCATGACCTGTCTACAGCCAACTCCAACAGATAGGTTTTCACCATACAAAACTAGAGGCTCTGTGGCTACTGCAAGCTAGCACACCCTGCATGTGTATGCAGTGAGGCACTCTGCATGGAGCTTGAGAATCCAAGATCAAGGCTGCAGCACTGTCACTAATAACTTCAAGGGAACTTTGATGGAGTTGAGGGCAAGGACATTCTAGGTTTGATTTCTTCTTCAGGCTCTGTGCTAAAGGTAATAGCAATACATACCAGCAGGCAGAAATATGCTTTGGGCACACAAACCATAAAAGACACCATAACAGAAAAGAGCCATTGCTTTAATGTATGCTGCAATATCTTCTATAGCCTTCTTCCAGACATCCCAAATTGCTTCCACTACACCCCTGGCCACAAAAAAATAAAAATAAAAAAGGGAAGAGCAGGGAGCCTTTGGGCTGTTTAGACAATATTACTATTGGATAATTTTCAATATGCCCCCTCTGAAGAGCATATCTGGGTTTGAAGTGTTAAGATTTTTAAGAAAAACCTGAAAAGTAAGCATTGACCCAATCAGAAAGATTTTGCTATACACACCAGCCATGTTAACATACAATCAAAAACAGAGACTTTGGGTGTGGCTATGTAATATGGTTGCAAATATATGTTGAAATGAATTGTAAGATGGCTGACTCCTACTGGTATTGCTAAAAACACCAAACCAAGATGAATATATTTGGAGTGGCCTCATCTCTAGTTGCCTGACTTTAGACAGGTCTCTCTGCTGAGACTCACTCTTCTTGGTCTTATATAAGGAAAGGATAAGGATAATGTTTGCCCAGCTTATGTCATAGAGTCCACAACTTGGACAAGACATTGTAAAAACCCTTCAGAAACTAGTAACATGCCACAACATAAAGTGGCACCCACCAGTTAGTGAATATTTCTTATGTTCACTTCCCTGTGAATATATGTATACTTGTCTTTCCTCAAAATGCAATTTCTCGAGGAGAGATTGCCATTTTAGGTCATCCGTGAAGAATGGCAAGTTCCTCAGCTGCCCAAAGAGAAGGTTTCAAGTGGTTCTGTGGCCGTTTGAGTAACTGTGCGACCACTGAAAGAGGTCTTCCACTTGTTTGCGTCCTCAGTGACAAAACCAGAGTTTGTCACAAAACATTCAAAATAAAGACAAGTGCTCCCCAATGTTCCCATTTGCTTTTCCCTGTGGCTGTTCTCTGTTGAATCATACAATTTACTGTTAGTTATTTAGTGGTTTCAAATTATTTTACAGTGCAGTGAGGGAGTAAATGTGGCTATATAGAGCAGATAAACTAGAGGAGCATAACCTTACATGATTAAAAACACAGTCATGCTTAATTTCTCTTTTTTTAGTGCTGTGTTGAGGCTGTCATAGCTTCCTTAGAGAATTCCAACCATTCTTTGAGTCTTCAGTGGCCCCTCCTCTCTTGAGCCTTTTCTGGTTTCTCTCAAAGAAAAATTGATCTTGCCTTCCTCTGGATTTCCATGTTGCTTTGTCTCCAAGTCTCTCGTGGTACTAAATTCAATCTAATATTTTTAATTTTCTTTAGGAGCTAAGACTCTGATGCTCACCTCTTTCTCCTGCCTGCACTATACTGTCCTTGGTTTCACACATAGTATTTGCTCAATAATTACTGATTACTAAATGAGTGATTTTGTGAATAAAATATAAATCCATGTGTGCTTTACTTGTACTGAAAGTGAAGTCGCTCAGTCGTGTCCGACTCTTTGCGACCCCATGGACTGTAGCCTACCAGGCTCCTCTATCCATGGGATTTTCCAGGCAATGGTACTGGAGTGGATTGCCATTTCCTTCTCCAGGGGATCTTCCTGACCCAGGGATTGAGCCCAGGTCTCCCACATTGTAGACAGACGCTTTACCATCTGAGCTACCAGGGAAGTCTGCTACACAGAAAGTACAGAGTTACTGGGTGTCAAGAGATAAGGAAGTGATTAAAAAGCCCACTTCAGGCTGCCTCTGGGCTGGGCAACCCCACCAGCTCTCAGGAAAGCATCTAGGCTCCTGGGGGCATGAGATCAGATCTTTACCACATCAAACTCTATGCTCTGAGTAAGTATGTATTGAGGAGATGAGATAATGAACATGAATTTCTGCCCCACCTAGCTCTTGGGATCCTTGAAAAGTCAAGTATTCAGACCTCTGACATTCTCATTCAGGGAAAGCATGACTTTGTGCCTCTTTCTTTGTTCTCTTACATTTAGCCCTAGCTCCATAAATGCCTCATTTGTGTTCTGGTGTAGCTTCTGCCTTCATTAGAATTTTTGCTTTAATTAATTATTGAGTCCTCACCACAAAGGGTTTTCCACTCTCCAGTTCTCATCACTGAGGTCTTGCAGTCGACCTGCGCCACTGGCCTGGATGTGGGACTGGAGACAGTTCAGAATCAGCTGTTTTTCCATGAGGGCTTTTTGGGTGAACATGGCAAGGATAGGATTTTGTACACATTTCCTCCTGTGTGTGTGTATAAAATAAATGTACATGTATTTATATGTACAAACACACACACACACACACACACACACACACATTATATATTTTAACTCAGAAGGTCTAGTATACATGCCCAGACTGTAGCAAAGCACAGTAGACAACAACACTTCCTTAAGTAGTTTTTGTTCAATTTTTCCTCCCATTTTAATTCTAAGTGCCAAACTTCTGATCATTTCACCTTTGGTAGAGGAGTTTTTATTTGCTCATTTTTGCCTCATTGTTTGTCATCCGTTCTCTGTAATCACTTACATGTTCTTCAGGATTTCTTTGTGCAGCCAGCCACACTATGTACCTCCTTCCCTTCCCTGGGGCTCTAGGAAGGAAAATTCACTTCCATGATTTTAAAATCACCTAACAGAATTCTTCTGCCTGCCAATGCAGGACACACAAGAGATTTGGGTGGGGAAGATTTCCTGGAGAAGAAAATGGCAACCCACTCCAGTATCCTTGCCTGGGAAATCTCATGGACAGAGGAGCTGGTGAGTTGCAGTCCATGGGCATCAAAGAGTTGGACATGACTGAATGACTGAGCACGTACTTATTCCTAGTCTTATTTACAGCCTTATATCTACCTTCTTCCCCTCCTCTGTCCCCTGACCCTAAGGACAACCTCTGCACCCCAAGGAAGCTCAATTTCAGAGAAGATGGGGAGAACTTGGTGAGGCATTGACAACTGTTGTCACTTTTAATGGACCCTGCATGGCAACCTTCCCACTTTATCAACCTGGAAGTTGATGAGGGGAGGGCTTCCCTGGTGGCTCAGTGGTAAAGAATCTGTCAGCACAGAAGAAACAGGTTCAATCCCTGGCTGGGAAGATCCTACATGTAGACCAACGAAGCCTGTGCACCACAACTATTGAGCCTGTGCTCTAGAGTCCGGGAACCACAATCACTGAAGCCCTAGAGCCTGTGCTCAGCAATAAGAGAAATCACCAGAATGTGAAGCCCCCACACTGCAACTAGAGAGCAGCCGCCACTCTTAGCTACTAGAGAAAAACCCATGCAGCAACAAAGACCCAGCACAGCCAATAAATGTATATATTTTTGAAGCTGATGCGTTTGGGAATTGTCTTTCTATGATATTTCTAAAACCTGGAAAATATCAGGCACTGACCATGGTTTTATTCCAGTGAATCAGTCACTTGTAAATGCTCTCTCTGGTTTTCTCAATCAAGATTGCCAGAAGAAATATCAATAACCTCAGATATGCAGATGACACCACCCTTATGGCAGAAAGTGAAGAAGAACTAAAGAGCCTTTTGATGAAAGTGAAAAGAGGAGAGCTTAAAGCTCAACATTTAGAAAACTAAGATCATGGCATCTGGTCCTATCGCTGCATGACAAATAGATGGGGAAACAGTGGAAACAGTGTCAGACTTTATTTTTCTGGGCTCCAAATCACTGCAGATGGTGACTGCAGCCATGAAATTAAAAGAGGCTTACTCCTTGGAAGGAAAGTTATGACCAACCTAGACAGCATATTAAAAAGCAGAGACATTACTTTGTCAACAAAGGTCCATTAGTCAAGGCTATGGTTCTTCCAGTGGTCATGTATGCATGTGAGAGTTGGACTGTGAAGAAAGCTGAGTGTCAAAGAATTGATGCTTTAGAACTGTGGTGTTGGAGAAGACTCTTGAGAGTCCCTTGGACTGCAAGGAGATCCAACCAGTCCATCATAAAGGTGATCAATCCTGGTGTTCATTGGAAGGACTGATATTGAAGCTGAAACTCCAATACTTTGGCCACCTGATGGGAAGAGCTCACTCATTGGAAAAGCCCCTGATGCTGGGAAAGATTGAGGACAGGAGGAGAAGGGGACAACAGAGGATGAGTTGGTTGGATGGCATCACTAACTCAATGGACATGGGTTTGGGTGGACTCCGGGATTTGGTGATAGACAGGGAGGCCTGGAGTGCTGCGGTTCATGGGGTTGCAAAGAGTTGGACACGACTGAGCAACTGAACTGAACTGAACTGGTTTTCTCTCTGAACATACACGAACTTCGCAATTCCTCTTTTTCTGCTTGGATCTTGCCCTACCTTCTTGTAAGTCAACAGTATTTGGGGAATGTGAGAAAGGACCATAGATCTTCAAGGTAAGGAAGTGTGCTCAGTGATATGACCCCTCTGTGCTTCCTTAGGCCTTGATCAAACCCATGAACAACTGTGAAATTAAACTGAAGTTTGAGGTTCTACTACCAATGAATTACATAGGCTGCAGAGAAGTCACTTTACTTCTCTCAATATCTATAAAATAAGGATAATTAGTTCCCATTGCCCTCCCTCACAAGGATACTATGGAAATTAATGAGCTAATATCTTCAATTGTCCTCACCCCCTGGCACAAAGATATGAATGGAGTACAAAAAATAACTGTGACCATTTTGCTTCTGATGACTGAAAACTTTTTTTTTCAATCTCCCCACAATGAAAATCTAGTTAATTCTCTTGACAAGAAATAAAGTACTTCTGTCTGCCATGATCTGATTCATGAAAAAGACTTTTTCAGTGTGAAGAAATTAACCACAAACTCGCTTGCACGCGTTCTTCCTGCCCTTCATATTCATCTTCGTTTTATCACGGTTGTTATTGAAAAGACTGGAGGTCTACATCTTGCACAGCTATCTGAACATCTGCCTTTTCTCTCTGTTCTCAAAACCAATTGGGGGCACAGATGATGCCAGGTCACCTCAGGCAAATATATGAGTGGGGGAATGGGGGAGTCAGATACTCAGATCCAGGTAGCAGTCAGAGAGGACTGACAGTTGATCAGATCAGCTACATGTTCATACAGAGGGACAGACAGCACTCAAAGGAATTATGGAAGCTGGCAGCCAAAAGGGCCAAGGCTTACTCTGAGCAGCGGAGAGCTGCACTATTTACAGGTTAGTTGGTGGCCACCCTAGTACTCATGCTTCTAGCATGTACCTTTTCAGATTCAGGCATGACAGTGCTGGAATATTCTTTTCAGTGCAAAGGAGTTCACAAAAGGAAAACTGCAACAACTATGAGAAAAAATTAGAGCATTTTTAATATATGCACCATAGCCAAATGTTGGCTGGGCCATGAGGTAGAGATGATTATGCTTTACCAATAATTGAAAGCATATATGAAAGTGGATAAATTTTTTCATCAAGAATGCTAGAAATGGGTAGCATAAAAAGAACTAAGTTGGCAAAAGGTGGGCATTTGCTTGGAAATGGTAACCAGCTTCCTGATTGGACTATTAAAGAAATCTCACAGAATGATTTCTTAAATGATAAGCAAACAGCATAGAATCAGAAAGAAAATTAGAGCTTTTAGAAATTAACTCAACTGTAAATTAACCAAATTAAATTAGCACATAACTGCTGTTCTCTTTGTTACAGTATCTCATTAATGCTTGTTATTTTGTCTCCTTTGGCTTTTAATGAGTTGCATGGAATCTAAGCTATCCCAGTGAACCTGAGAAATGCCATATTTTTTTCACAATTAAATAATCTGACTGTTTGAGCACAAGCTTTGTTGGGGAGTGAATAGGACCTCTTTTTGCCAAGCTGGCAGGAAAAATTTTCCATTTGGAAAATAGTGTGTATCAAATAGTTACACAGCTCCTAATATTTGCTCACTATAGTTCCATGAATTTCTTTGGTAAGGAAACAATGAACTCATACGAATTTAGACAATCTCTCACTCACGGCAAGGTATGTTCACATCAATTTCTCTTGCCCCCCAAGTTCCATGAGGACAATGTGGGACCATCCCAGGCAGGTGCTGTGCAGTCAGGTCTATGCCAAAGCCTGGAAACACTAAGTGTAAGAAACAAAGTGAAGTCGCTCAGTCGTGTCTGACTCTTTGCAGCCCCGTGGACTGTATCCTACCAGGCTCCTTTGTCCATGGGATTTTCCAGGCAACAGTACTGGAGTGGCTTGCCATTTCCTTCTTCAGCAGATCTTCCTGACCCAGGGATGGAACCCAGGTCCCCCACATTGTAGACAGACGCTTTACCGTCTGAGCCACCAGGGAAGTCCAATCTTAGAGATGGCTGCTGTCAAACCAGCTCATCCTTCCCTTTGGAGACAGAGTAGTTTTGGAGGGGTTTATTTTCTACCGTGGGAAGTAAGGGCAAATCTTCTCTATGTAGAGATGGGTGGGAGACTTTACTATTTTTGAATGTCTACCTGGATCTCTATCTTTAGAAAGACAGTGACACTAGCTTTTGAAGTTATCTGTAAAGCAAATAATCTTCCAGTGTCTCAGAAGATCTGCAGACATACCAGAATAATGGAGAATTCTCTCAGTGCTTTAGCTTAGTGGAATGCACTTCAGAGGCAGAGATCTGGGTTCAGATCCTAACTCCAGTTTTCATTTTAGGAGATTTGGTACATTTCTACATACTCTTCCAATCCTAAAACCCCTCACCAGCAAATACGTGAACTGTTTCGTTGCCATATCAACTCTCTGAATGCAATAATAGAGAACTTAGGCAACACCTAGCATATATTAAATGCTCATTAAATTTGATTACCTTACCTTCTACTGTCTCCCAAATTCATTGAGCTTCTGAAATGACTCAGCTATACACTCTGTATTGCTTTAGGTAACAGAGGTGAATTACCAGGAACATCTCTTTTAAGTGAAAAATAATTAACATGTGCAAGATGTTTGTCCCAGAAAATAGACAATTATTCATTAGCTTCCTGGGGTTGGGCAAACCATCTGACCTATTTGGGTGTCAATTTCTTCATTATAACATATGGAAATTGTTCTAAATGATCTCTAATCGCTCTTTTAAATTCTAAGTTCTATTTTCTCATTTCTGTTGTACATATTTCTATCAGGTACAGGGTAATGATTTTAATTTAACTTACTTTGTGTATTTTTCTTGAACTGTGAATTGACTGTTTCAAAATACTGAAGTTTAAATTTTTTTTCTTCTGCCAACAACATAGTACATTCTCACAACCAATTCTTTTTTTCTACCACACTTGTTTACAAAGCAGTTATAAATATACATGTTAGGAATGTCTTCCCTCCTTCCCATATGATTTCCTTAATATGTATATATTTATTGAAAAATTGAAGATGTTTTACAGAAGAATCAATCTTCAAAGATTCACATGAATGGAAAAACAAAGTGAGGAGTATAATCAAAAGTGACACAATTCAAATAACTGATATTTGGCATAGGATTTGTTTATATGTTTGCTTTTGTACACAGGTTCCTTTGTGTCCTAGGATTGTATTTTAAACAAAAAGTGAAGGCATACTGAAAGCTTGTCTAAGAAATAGGATGGTTTTGCTGCCCACAATCTTCTTATGGGGCTTCTTGGTGGCTCAGAGGTAAAGAAACTAACTGCCTGCCAGAGATGTGGGTTCGATCCCTGGGTTGGGAAGATTCCCCTGGAAAGGAAAATGGCAACCCACTCCAATATTTTTGCCTGGGAAATTCCATGGCTAGAGTAGCCTGGGCGACTACAGTCTATGGGGTCACAGAGAGACAGACATGACTTAGTGAGTAACCACCACCACCATAGACTTCTTATGGCAGTCTTTGTTGAACAAAGACCATACATCTCACCATGATTGCTCTGACAAATTCCACCTCCTAATATCCCCTTAGGACTATGTATTGCTTTTATGTACAGATTTATGATTTTTTTATCATACATTTGCATGCAATTTTTAACTTATCTTGTATCTAGCACTAAATTGAATACTATACAAGGACTAATTGACAGAAAAGAGATAAAAGGTAAAATAAGACTCAAGGCAGTTTTGTTAGAGAAAGAGAATAAAGAAGTTAAATTGGAATTAAAGGGGGATATACTACTTCTGCGGAGAAGACAATGGCACCCCACTCCAGTACTCTTGCCTGGAAAATCCCATGGATGGAGGAGCCTGGTAGGCTGTGGTCCATGGGGTCGCTAAGTCGGACACGACTGAGTGACTTCACTTTCACTTTTCACTTTCATGCATTGGAGAAGGAAATGGCAACCCACTCCATTGTTCTTGCCTGGAGAATCCCAGGGATGGGGAGACTGGTGGGCTGCCGTCTGTGGGGTCCCACAGAGTCAGACACGACTGAAGTGACTTAGCATAGCATAGCATACTACTTCTGATCTAAGGATCTGCCAGGGGTCAGGAGGCATCTGCAAGTTAGATTGTCAGGGGAGGAGACTCAGCATAGGCTGAAAGTAGAAAGTCCTTAGAACTGGGGAACATACAAACATGTCAACGATAACCCTGTATGTGAGACAGCAAAAGAGACACAGATGTATAGAACAATTTTTTGGACTCTGTGGGAGAGGGAGAGGGTGGGATGATTTGGGAGAATGGCATTGAAACATGTAAAATATCATATAAGAAATGAATCACCAGTCTAGGTTCGATGCAGGATACAGGATGCTTGGGGCTGGTGCACTGGGATGATCCAGAGGGATGGTATGGGGAAGGCGGTGGGAAGGGGGTTCAGGACTGGGAACACATGTACATCCGTGGCGGATTCATGTTGATGTATGGCAATACCAATACAATATTGTAAAGTAAAAAAAAAAAAATTAAAAAAAAAAAGAAACACATAATGATCTGGGCTATAAATGAATTATGCTCAAGGATTGAGCAAATTGTTGAGGTAGTTCAGTAAAACATATTCAAGAAACCTTTCTGATATACTATTATATGCAAAATACTCTTCCAGCTGCATCTGTCTCAGTCTTAGATCAGAGAGCTGGGATAGCCAGGATCCTGGTCCAATTCAGCAGAATTTCTAGCTTACAGTGAATCTCAGTGTCATGTACTTAGTCAGACCTGTGAACTGGAAAAAACCCACACAACCTAAAAATTGTATGTCTTGTTTTATTCAGGGAACTTACTCTGGGAGACAGCCTCTCAGACAGCTCTGAGAACTATTCCAAAGAGGTAAGGAAGGAGCTAGGATATGTAGGAGGTTTGCTGATAAAACAAAACAAGAACAAAAACATGTAGTTAAACATCAAAAGGTTACTGCTAATCACAAAAAATAGACATCTCAAGTTAATGACCTTCATGCCTTCCTATGTATGGGAAGATCTGAGAGTCTGGGCTCTTGAAATTATTCCTGTGATATGCCTCCTAACTATCTCGGGCTAGTATCCTGTTTTCCCTCCATCCTGAATTCCCCTCAGGCAATTATAGTGGCTGATGGCTTGATGGCAGCATTTACTGTTTACCAGAATAGCAGGCAACATTCGCTGTCCACAGACTATACACTCTTGTACTTTTCTACCTGTGTGTTCATATGGCATTATTCATAGAAAACAATTTTCTAGCCATGAACAGTAGCTTGAAAATGAGTTAAGGACAAGTGAGATTTTGACAGAAAGAATGTTTAAATTCTTGATACACATACAAATATTTTAATCAAGATTTTAGGAACAGTATTGACATTTTGTAGAGATAGTATTTTCTGAACAAAACTCCAATTACCAATTTCATTCTTTGATCAATATTCTATGTAATGCCTTTACATTTTTTACATTTTTTTCATGCTCACTTTGCTAAAACTGTCTTTATTGTTACCAATGATTTTTCTGTGTAAACTGTACAATGAATAATTGAAAGATCAAGGTCTTTTGTTCACATTGAAATATATTAATTAGTGTCAGCATTTTGCATGTAGGGCTTTTGTGTTTGATGCATGTGCTTATTAGTTCCATCAAATCCACTTTTCAGTCATTTTTTGCAGATCTAAATTTTGTCAAGAATATTTTATTTTTCTATTAATTTTTAGTCAATAAAAATGTTATTATGTGCAGTTTCAGCCATTCTCAGCTACATTTTGTTCCATTTGTTTCTCATATGTCTAATCTTCTTGGGTCAATTTTTGCATTTCTCAGTGTTCCCATGAGATATTATCCCTGAGTCAGTTTTCACCTATCACAAACTTTCAACTATCACAGTGCAATTTTAGTTTATATTATTTCTATAAGTCTAATTTTTCTTGCATCAGCTGTGCTTCTTAAATTAACCAACAAGTGTTCTTTATATAACAAACAAAGGATTTAGGTACACTGTGGAATTTACTTATCTTCAGGATTAAGGCAATGACATCAACACCTCCCAGTTGAGAACACAGACAATAAACTGGATTAGAACAATCATTTTTAAAATGATCTAATAAAGCCCCAGCCTAATAACAAAGGATACATATATTTTTGAGGATAAAAATAATTCCTAGTTCCATGTCTAGCCCCAGAAATTCTAGTCTTTTGCAGGGTAAGGTAATCAGCAGTTTTAAATTCATCTGCAGTTTCTTTTCCTAGCTGGTCAGAGAAGAACTGAATACATTTTCAAAAACTCATCTAGGCTATCTCTCCCTTGGCATCAAAATTCAGGGAGATTCATACTATAGTATCATACCAGAATCCCTAAATAAAGATGGAGAATGACGAGATACAAGCTAGAGAATAAAACACCATTCTAATTAGAGATGGCAATTTGAGCATAGATTTATTAATACCTCTGCTTCTTTCCAAAACCTCACTAAACTGACAAAATGAATAAAAGACATAAAGGACAAAAAGAAGAGGCAACTAGCTTAGTACGACTTTGGGAAAAGGTAAAGCAAAACAGCTGGTGGTAGTTGATGTAAACTGAGCCAAGAAAGTCCAACCTAAGGGACACCAAACCTGCCTTGTAGAAATAACCCCTTCCTTAATAAATCAGGTTTTTGTAGTGTCCAGAACCACTGGAAGTGATGTAAAAGCAGAACTGAAACAGGGGGCTGTTTTTGAAATTCTGTTGAGTACATAGCTAGATCTTCCAATTTTCATCCTGATTATGTTTAGGAAGTATCGGATCCTTCCCTATGCTCTCCTCCCCACTTCCTCCCTCTAAAAAGAGTGGTTTGTACTCTGGAAAGGCTAAAACAGAGGGTCTGCCTTGGGGGACACTACACTGGTGTAAGTCCGTCCTGCATTTCTGTGAGATGTGAGTAGGTGTGTGTACTCTTTTTAAATAGTTTCATGAAGATACCAGGCATGGACAGATGGACAGCTGCAGGTATGATCAAGTTTGCTTACACAGACACGCTGGCACAAAAGCACAGTCTGACAACAGTGAGAACATAGAACCACACATCCTGCCACATCCATCCTTCTTTCTGAAAGATGCCATTTATTTTAGATATAAATCGACAGCCAACCCACATAGACCTGCTGTTGCTGTGATACTAACACTGTAAATTATTTATTGCATTTTAGGGAATGTATCATAGAAATTAAGCTGGAGAAAAAATGCATACAGAAAAAAATATTCTCCTATGTTAGGAAGCTACTGTTACATTTTCAACCTTCATTCTCAAACCCATTACATTTTTGACCTTCATTCTCAAACCCAGTCTGCAACAGGTTAAGAGCTATATCACAAGGCATGAAAGGAGATATGAATCCATTTCTAACTTCTGGAGTTTTTCATCTGCTCAGCTCCAAGAATGTAGCTCATTAATACAGCTCAGGACATAACTGAAAATCTGAAAGTGTTGGGAATCTACCACCTTCTAGAAATCTGCTGAGCCAACCATAATTTGCTCACACCAATCTTTCCTGGATTCATTACAGCATGTACAATGTAACCCAATGGGCTTACTTTTGTCCCCAGATACTCCCATTTATTGTCACAAACTGGTGCAATACCTTCAGGTCAATATCTGCAACAGTCCACTCCGATTTTGTGTCTAATAGAGCGTCCCATCTTTCCTTTCCTCTCCTTTTCTTTAAGAAGCTCTATAAATTACTGGCATTAGCAGCAACAGAAATTCTCAATAGCAAAGGTAGATTCTGGTTGCAACAAGAAGTGGATTTAATCTTTGTGTATGAATGCTGTGATTATGAAACCCGGTCTCCCTGTGTTCCAACACTAGCAATAATACTTGGTATGTTCAATCTTCCAGCATGGTTTTCTCAAGGGTCTTGCATGGTTGTCGGTCTCCTCTGTTAACTGGTTTCTGCATGTGTAGTGTGGACATAATACAGCCAACACTTGATCAACAGTCATGTCCTGAAAGTGAGTGTTGACCTGCTGGCGAAGAGGACAGACCACGTGTGGCCTCATGAGACGTGTGCTTGGGATCATGTTTAGATCCCAGATCGACCACTTATCAGGTAAATCTCAAATAAGTTGCATAACTTCCTGAGATTTCAGTTTCTTCAAGTGGAGAAATGAAAAAGGGCAACATTTATCTCGTGGAGTTAATGTGAAGAGTAAATGGAGATTACACGGAAATCATGTGGAGAATATGGAGATTTTACATGTACAGTTCCTAAAGAAACTGGTCCAGGGAAACACAGTAGGTGCTCAAGATTTAACATGTGCTTCCACCAGGAAATAGTTTTGCTGTTAGATCCATTTATGTTGAGCTATTATAGGAGAATAACTATGCCTAGCAGGAAGGCTTCAAAATAATAATTTAAAAAACTGTCAAGTTCTTTCTCTTTCAGATTAGGGGGAAAAAGAAAGAATGAGTCCAAAGACTCATCCTTCTCATTTCTATCTCCTTGGACAGAGAGCTCTGGCTCCCTTGGGAGAACGGCTCCCACTGGCTACATTGCAGTATGAACCATTGTGTCTTTCCAGTTAGTATAGACAGAAGTATCCCTCTTAAATGTGGTCTCCCATCAGAAGCTGTGCCAAGCCAGTGACATCTCCCTGGCAAGAAAATGTCTCACTAGCTCTGTTTTCATCATTCAGTGTCAGGTCAATTCAAGTTCATTTTAAGGATCAATCTTTTGAGACTCTTCTGGTGTCACTTGCCATTTCCACTAAAGCCTGTCTTTGTAAAGTATTTTTTAAAACACTTTTCTTATGAGAATTCTTTTCATCTTTCCCTAGAGATATGGCACCTTTGAAGCTGACCCAAAACAGAGTCAGAGATTCAATGGGATACAGAACTTCTACTCATTCACTGCTCCCTTCTTGAGTTTTGACAAAAGAAACAGAGAATGAGGACATGAGAGAGATAAAAGGATGTCCCATTAGGGGTCAGGAATTGATTTTTTGCTGTTGTTTCCTGGAAATCCACTATGAAATGTGAGAGTAACAAGTTTACCAACAACATTTCAGACTGAGATACTGCCCTCAAAACTATACCATTGAAGGCAGCAGTGGCAAATTCAGCATAGTATTGCCTAAAGCCATTAAAGGGGAGCATACTTTTACATATAAGCATATATAACAATTCAACATTTTGCTGGAAAAAAAAGATATATAGGAATCAACTATTGGGGGGAAATAAGAGGAAGTCTAACAAATATTTCTAGGTTAAATCAGCTAATTACAGAGCAATCCATCACTGACTGGGCCATTTGTGGGTGGTGCTTAATAGATAACACACGAAAACACTCAGACATGGACTTGCAGAGGATACTCAAGACTGAACATGTCAAAACTATGAGAGAGAGGACATTCATTCACTAGGATTCACGTTAATGGCAAAAGCAAAGACCGGATGGGGTTTCCTACACTTGTTATTCTTGTGAAAGCAGGGTCCAAATTTAAATTTTGGGAACATAAAACTTACTCACCTGAGTGAGGGGCACTTTAAGAAAATTAATTCAATAGTTGGAATATGATATTACCAGCACCTCTCTTAGGGGCTAGGAGGGGCTTACAAAAATGAGAAGCTTATGAATCATTAGTCTGATAATACATCTACCTCTGGTTAAGAGTTATTTTGAATAACATTTGAATGCTTTCTCTGGGTACCTTCCCTATAAATATCTTGCAAATTGAGGGCTGACAAAGAAAAAAATTGTCAAGACTTGACTAGTAGGTTTGCACTGGAAAGTGTGACATGGGAGAGGAATTTTATTCTAGTTTAGTTAACTAGATTAAGTGACTTACTAAAAGAAGTAATTTTAGTAATAAAAATAACAATAAAAAGTAAATCAGAGAAATGAAGACATGCAAAGAACAGTCACAAGAATCATGCTCTTGTATTCCCTTCTAATCTTTCTCCAAGGTGTGTGGCAGGCAGGGGGGTTGGGGGAAGAATTGACCCAAAGCATTCAAATTATATTCATAGTACAGCCACTAGTCACTATATCAGATGTTGCCTTACTATTATAGAAGCCTGGGTGATTGACTTTCCCTTAACTTTCTCTCCTCTATTATTTACATATGTTTTTATTTTTTTTTATGACCTTTGAAGCATTTCAATTTATAATCAAGCTCAATGTTGAAGTTTCTGGTTTGAACATAGAAATAATACAGCTTTAGCATTTTGGACATCAAGTCACTGTAGCTTGAAGATTTAGACTGGTTTAGAATTTAAATGAATTTAGATTTAGATTCTTTGTTGTTGTTCAGTCCTAAGTCATGTCCATCTCTTTCAACCCCATGGACTGTAGCACACCAGGCTGCTCTTCTCCACTATATCCTGGAGTTTGCTCAAATTCATGTCCATTGAGTCGAGGATGCCATCCACTGTCTCACCCTATGCTGCCCCCTTCTCCTTCTGCCCTCAACCTTTCCAAGCATCAGGGTATTTTCCAGTGAGTCGGCTCTTCACATCAGGTGGCCAAAGTATTGGAGCTTCAGCTTCAGCAAAATCCTTCCAATGAATATTCAGTGTTGATTTCCTTTGGGATTGACTGGTTTTATCTCCTTGCTGTCCAAGAGACTCTCAAGAGTCTTCTCTAGCACCACAATTTGAAAGCATTGCTTTGGATATGTATGCTGGATCTTGGCAGAAATTAACTCTCTGATATGGAATAGCTACAGAAGCAGAATTTTTCATAAGGTGCAGAAATCCCTGACTAGATGATTGGTTAACTTCTGGAATGGGGGTCTGGTCTGTAATTCCCATCCCTGTCATTTTTCATCTCTCATTTATTGAGAGCAGGGAGGGGGACTGCCTTTTATATTAAAAAAAAAAATAGCTTTAATGTATCCAAACAAACACTCCAGAAACAGTAAAAGCTTTTTTGGGTGACTGCCATACTGCCATTCTCCACATAATATGTTTGAGAGATAATATTCAGTCTTTTTTTTTTTTTTTTGCATTTCTATAGCAAAAAAAAAAACAAAAAAACAAGGCTACAGATTATCTGTGTACAGTACATAAATCCCACTGACTTCCTCCCTCCCCCAATTTATTTTTGAAAGTCCAAGTATCTCAGAGAGCAACTAATTTTTAGATGCAGAATGGTGTGGCCAAGAAAGTATGCATTATAGGTAAGGAACCTTGGAGTTTTGTCTTAATATCCTACTGCTGGGCTTCTGCTTTCTCATTAAAGAAGAAAAAAATAATTAATTGGGGGATAATTGCTTTACAACATTGTGCTAGTTTCTGCCATACATCAACATGAATCAGCCACAAGTATACATATGTCCCCTCTCTCTTGAATCTACCTTCCATATCCTACCCCATCCCACCCCTCTAGATTGTCACAGAACAGTGAGTTGAACTTCCGACAGCACACAGCAAACTGTTAGATTATATTGCTTCTTTTTGTGCAGTATCACAACTTCTGAATTCAGCATCTCTCATTCAGCTCAGCTGATGGTGTACTTTCAGGGCAGCAGAGTCCATCCATATTCTATATTCTTGCTGGAACCAGGCCAATGAACCATTTCTGCAGGAGTTATTTCTGCTTCCCAAAGCTTCTAAGCATTTTTGATGAGGATTACAGACATAAGTTAAAGTGGGCACCCACTACGTGTCAAGAACCACTGCAGGCACTAGGGATAGAATGATGAACAACACAGGTAAGTTTCCTCTTCTCATAACTGCTTAGAGTCTAGTGGGGAACACAGACATGGATCAAACATAAAAATAAATGTGAAAATGCAACGTTGACAAGTGCCACTATAGACAAATACATTCTCTTTGAAAAATCTATAATATTATTTGATCTGTTGAGGGAGGTCCAAGAGCTTTCCCAATAAATTAATGATTAACCCAAGATCTAAAGGGTGTCAGAGTAAAGAACAAAAAAGCAAAGGAAAGGAATCTAGGTAGAGGTTATGTCACATGAAAATGCCCTGTGATAGCAGGAAGTGACATGGATACATGGGGCTGATGAAGACTGTGGTTATACAGTAAAAGAAGATCCTGGAGGAGATGAGATTGGAGGTGTTGGTAGAAGCCAACTAGCCTTTTGACCCAATAAGAAATTTCATCTCTATCCTAAGAGCAAAGGAAATCAGGAATGAGACTACATGATTAGATTTACTTACCAATCCCCTTCCACTTGACAACAAAAGAGTTGAGGCACACTTCTCCAGAGTTGGACAGTGTGCAGAACAAAACAGTCATGTAAGAGCTCTATTACAAGAGGAGACTCTTGAGAGTCCTTCAGTCAGCAAGGAGATCAAACCAATCAATCCTAAAGGAAATCAACCCCGAATATTCACTGGAAGGACTGACACTGAAAATGAAGCTCCAATACTTTGGCCACCTGATGCCAAGAGCCAACTCACTGGAAAACAGTTTGATGCTGGGGAAGATTGAGGGCAGGAGGAGAAGTGAGTGGCAGAAGATGAGATAGTTAGATACCATCACTGACTCCATGGACATGAATTTGAGCAAACTCCAGGAGATAGTGGAGATAGGAGTCTGGCGTGCTGCAGTCCATGGGGTTGCAAAGAGTTGGACATGACTTACTGACTGAAAAATGATAGCTCTACTGTTATTCTAGATTCTGCTCTGGACTGGTAAAATTTTCTTGTATGTCTCATTTCTGTACAGTTTATCATGGGTGTAGACAGGACAGCACCAGATAGACAATCAGAAATTCTAGTTCTCTGGTTTATTCCCGCATTATGTATGCTACTGTAATGGATTTTGAATCTGAAGGACAGTCGTAGTGCCCACAGGATTCCCAGCAAGCAGACTCACAGCTCTGCCAGGTAAGAGAAACACAGGTGTCTGTTCCCCCAGCACATTCTTTGATGAGACTGCAAGTAGCTTGCTAATGCACTCAACAGAGAATACTGGAAATTTCTGAGTTATTCTTAGAAGCCATCCTTGGCCCTTGTGATGTTTCTATATTTTCTTCCAATTCTCAATTAAATGTACAATATCATCTTTATTCCTAGAAACTCTATAAACCCCATCAGTCAGTTCAGTCGCTCAGTTGTGTCCAAGTCTTTGCAGCTCCATGGACTGCAGCACGCCAGGCCTCCCTGTCCATCACCAACTCCTGGTGTTTACTCAAACTAATGTCCATTGGGTCAGTGACGCCATCCAACCATCTCATCCTGTCATCACCTTCTCTTCCTGCCTTCAATCTTTCCCAGCATCAGGGTCTTTTCAAATGAGTCAGCTCTTCTCATCAAGTGGCCAAAGTATTGGAGTTTCAGCTCCAGCGTCAGTCCTTCCAATGAATGTTCAGGACTGATTTCCTTTAGGATGGAATGGTTGGGTCTCCTTGCTGTCTAAGGAACTCTCAAGAGTCTTCTCCAAAACCACAGTTCAAAAGCATCAATTGTTCAGCACTCCACTTTCTTTCTTTCTTTCTTTCTTTTTTTTTTTTTATTTTACTTTACAATATTGTATTGGTTTTGCCATACATCAACATGAATCCACCACGGGTGTACACGTGTTCCCAATCCTGAATCCCCCTCCCACCTCCCTCCCCATACCATCTCTCTGGGTTATCCCAGTGCACCAGCCCCAAGCATCCTGTATCCCGCATCAAACCTAGACTAGTGATTTATTTCTTATACAATATTATACATGTTTCAATGCCATTCTCCCAAATAATCTCATCCTCTCCCTCTCCCACAGACTCCAAAAGACTGTTCTATACATCTGTGTCTCTTTTGCTATCTTGCATACAGGGTTATTGTTACCATCTTTCTAAATTCCATATATATGCGTTAGTATACTGTATTGGTGTTTTTCTTTCTGGCTTACTTACAGATGGCTAACAAACACATGAAAAGATGCTCAACATCACGCATTATCAGAGAAATGCAAATCAAAACCACAATGAGGTACCAATTCACACCAGTCAGAATGGCTGTGATCCAAAAGTCTACAAGCAATAAATGCTGGAGAGGGTGTGGAGAAAAGGGAACCCTCTTACACTGTTGGTGGGAATGCAAACTAGTACAGCCACTATGGAGAACAGTGTGGAGATTCCTTAAAAAACTGGAAATAGAACTGCCTTATGACCCAGCAATCCCACTGCTGGGCATACACACTGAGGAAACCAGAATTGAAAGAGACACATGTACCCCAATGTTCATCGCAGCTCTGTTTATAATAGCCAGGACATGGAAGCAACCTAGATGTCCTTCAGCAGATGAATGGATAAGAAAGCTGTGGTACATATACNTCCCACTGCTGGGCATACACACTGAGGAAACCAGAATTGAAAGAGACACGTGTACCCCAATGTTCATCGCAGCACTGTTTATAATAGCCAGGACATGGAAGCAACCTAGATGTCCATCAGCAGATGGATGGATAAGAAAGCTGTGGTACATATACACAATGGAGTATTACTCAGCCATTAAAAAGAACACATTTGAATCAGTTCTAATGAGGTGGATGAAACTGGAGCCTATTGTACAGAGTGAAGTAAGCCAGAAAGAAAAACACCAATGCAGTATATTAACACATATATATGGAATTTAGAAAGATGGTAACGATAACCCTGTATGCGAGACAGCAGAAGAGAAACAGATGTATAGAACAGTCTTTTGGACTCTGTGGGAGAAGGAGAGGGTGGGATGATTTGGGAGAATGGCATTGAAACATGTATAATATCATGTAAGAAACGAATTGCCAGTCTAGGTTTGATTCAGGATACAGGATGCTTGGGACTTGTGCAGAGAGATGGTATGGGGAGGGAGGTGGAAAGGGGGTTCAGAGTGGGGAAAATGTGTACACCCGTGGTGGATTCATGTTGATGTATGGCAAAACCAATACAGTATTGTAAAGTAAAATAAAGTAAAATTAAAAAAATAAAAGAAAAGAAAATTTAAAAAAAAGAAAAAAAAAATGCCTGTCCCTGATTATTCAATTAAACATTAATTTGGGGGTATTTTGTAGATGGAATTGAAGTCGAGTCAGATGACCTTAAAATATGAGAGGGGGGCCTAATGCAGACAGGCAAGCTCTTAAAAAGCAGAGTTCTTACCAGTTTGGCAGAAGGGGACATCTGCACAAGGAGGATGCAGGCCCCTGACGGCTTTGAAAAGAACAGGGCCGTATGTGTGGGCCAGAGAGCAGGCTCTAGAAGCTGAGTGCAGTCCCCAGGGACAGCCAGCTAGGCAGAAGGGACCACAGTCCTACAACCATACGGCAATGAACTCTGCCAACACCTTGAATGAGTTGCAGGGTGGATTCCTTCGAGAGCCTCTACATAAGAACCCAGCTCAGCTAGCCCTTTGGTTTTATCCTTGTGAGACCGAGAAAATCAGCCAAGCCTATCAAGGTTTCTGACATACACATCTGTGAGATAATAAATTGATGTTATTTTAAGCTACTGCTAAGTTGCTTCAGCCGTGTCCAACTCTATGCGACCCCACAGACAGCAGCCCACCAAGCTCTACCGTCCATGGGATTTTCCAGGCAAGAGTACTGGAATGGGGTGCCATTGCCTTCTCCAATTTTAAGCTGCTAATTTGTGACAATTAATTATGTAGCAATAGACAAGTAAGCGCCTACCATGTGCATGGCTCTGCGCCAGAGGACTCCAAGAGGAACTGTACACACTTTGACTGGTTAAGCAGTCTTCCTCCCAGAACATATATAAGAGCATCCCTTCCTTGTACAAGTCCAAAGAGCCATCTGGCATAAAGTTCTTTAGTAAAGTTATGATAAGATACACACAAGCATTATGTCTTGAAGTTAATGAGAGAGGCCAAAAGCAAATGGACAACATGAAAAGGGCCATTTAGTTGATAACAGCACATTGAAAACCCTCCAGGACTCTTGCAGATTGGAGGATGATAGAGTATTCTGGAAGAGTGACTGTTAATTGAACAACCAGTATTAGTCAGGCACAAGAATAAGAATTAATTTAATAGATTTATTTTAAGGATTAAATGAAAATAAATAAAGTTGTATCAGTAATTAGTAAGAATCAGAACTTATGGGTCTAATTGGCTTAAACGATGGAAAAATGTATTAGGTGACATGACAGGAAGTCCCAACCTAGGGCAGGAAAATCTGATTCATTAAGTAATGACTCTGAAGACTCAGATTGTGTGGGTCAGATTCCGTCCATCTCTTTGCTCTGCCAATCTGTGTTGATTTTGTTCTGCAGTTGGTAATAAGATTGATACAAATGCTTTAGTGTTTGGATTCAGAAATGTTGCTTTGCAAGGAAAGAAGATTATAATCAAAAGAATATTTTCCCAGATACCTTCTAGTAGATTTCCTCAAATTTCATTGGCCAGAGTCTGGTCTCATGCCCAAGCCTGGACCACACGTGCAAAGGAGAGAAGAAAGGATAAGCTTCCCCCAAAATGAAAAGACTCTTGGGAATGTATACAGGGCTTCTTGGAGAAGGAATAGATTCCTGAACCAAATCAGAGTTCCACTAGGATGAAAGAGATGGGTAAGAATGCTGGGTGGGCCGCCAGGCATCTTCTGTAGAAGCTCTGGGTCTGACACAAAATACACACTCGAATGTTGGCCATAATGTTCATTATTTATGCCATATTCCATTTAATGTTCACAATGATTTTAAAGAATTATTATTATTTACTATTATTGAAAATATTAAAGATAAATAAACCAAGGTTCAAAGAGACAAAGCTATTGATCCAAGGAAACACTCCTAATATGTAGCAGAATCAGGATTCAGATCTGGGATGAAGGGATAGTAATTCATAAAAAGTGCTTGCTCTGCTGAAAAATTAAGAGCCTAGTGTGAATTTTCCCGGCCTCTTTCAAAGAAGTTGAGTGACTGTGACATAAATCTGAAGAGAATTAGGACTACTAAGTGGGGACAGGATTTTCCTAGAACCCCTCACATAAGACCAGCTTAAGCAGTAGAAGAAAGTGCTAAACTGATTGAAAGGGGAAGAAGTCAATCTTTGTGGGCACAAATCACTCCCAAGTGGAACCCTAGGGCTCCCTTAGACCATTTCCTTGACCCTTCTTTGTTGCTGTTGTTCAGTCCCTCAGTCAGGCCTGACTCTTTGCGACAACATGGACTGCAGCACACCAGGCTTCCCTGTCCTTTACCATCTCCTGGAGCTTGCTCAAACACATGTCCATTGAGTCGGTGATGCCATCCAACCATCTCATCCTCTGTCATCCACTTCTCTTCCTGCCTTCTATCCTTCCCAGAATCAGGGTCTTTTCCAATGAGTCCGCTCTTCACATCAGGTAGCCTAAGTATTGGAGCTTCAGCTTCAGCATCTGTCCTTCCAATGAATATTCAGGGTTGATTTCCTTTAGGATAGACTGGTTTGATTTCCTTTTTGCCCTTGTATTAATAAATAGGAGATGCAAAGTTCATAGTACCAAATGTTTTTCTTTTCCCACCGATGTTTCAACGTTTCTTAAAACCAATTTTATAGCTTAAACTACAGACTGAAGCAAAAGAATTTTTTTTCTTTAAAATGCTGTGTCTTATCTTAGAAAGTGGTTAATTTTCTCTTCATTAACAGGATGAACAAGATAGAAGATTTTCTATTGTTTCGATTAAGAAGAATGCATTCTCACAACATTTTTGGTTTTGATGTCTGTTGAGTCATATTTTAAATGACTAATTTCCGGAGACAGGATCATACACATATCTCCTTGGGATGGCACTCTATAGCAGACAGGAATGCTGCCCTTGTGAAGGAAAAAAAAAAAAAGTTCAACAGGTATAAGCAAAGAACAAGAATGTACTGGCTCATGTAACTGAGGAGTACAGAAATAGGTCTGACTAGAGCTGGGTATAACAAAGACACAGACAATGTCACCTGTATTCTGCTTCACTCTGTCTCTCAGCTTACTTCCTTCCTGTGAGGCTTTGTCAGGCTTTCCCCACAGAGCAGAAGATGGGATATCACAGCCCTGGGCTGACATCTTTGCTATAGAAGACAACGTCCTCCCTGACAGATCCAGCAAAGGCCCAGGGCTGGGTTCTGACGGGCTCTGACAGGGCTGTGTAAATCACATTTTGATTGACCAAACAGATCAAAGCATGCAAACTCGGTGGGCTAAGTTGGGGTCAGTGGGTTCCGAATGAAGATAATGAGTAAATTTATAAAAGAGGAAGAAATGCAAGCTGGCCAGAGAAACCCATTCTCAATATGAGACTTCTGTCCTACAGTGATAACCTACTCCTCCAGATCACCACCAGCATGGATGATAACCCAAAGTGCCATCACCAAGCATGCTGCTGCTGCTGCTAAGTCACTTCAGTCGTGTCCGACTCTGTGCGACCCCATAGACGGCAGCCCACCAGGCTCCCCTGTCCCTGGGATTGTCCAGGCAAGAAAACTGGAGTGGGCTGCCATTTCCTTCTCCAATACATGAAAGTGAAAAGTGAAAGTGAAGTTGTTTAGTTGTATCTGACTTTTAGCGACCCCATGGACGAGGCCACATGAATTAAATGAATAAAAATCACAAGGGACAAAGAGGTTTCACACTAAATTCCCTATGCACTAACCATTGAAATAGTTCCTACTGTTAACAGATTGAACATTGAAAAGGTATCATTTTTCATAGGTTAAAAACTATCGAACATCGGAAATTGCATATAATTCATCCTAAAATGAGGAAAGGCTTCTGCCTAATTTCACCAAGCCCATCCACATTAATAAAAGCTAATGCTTACTTACACTTGTAAGTAAGACCTTTAACTCCAGTGCTATAAATATTTTAATAAATTATAATTTTAAAAACCCCTACGCAGAGCTGCAATATTACAAAACAGATCAGTGGTTAACAGGGTGAGGGACTAGGGTGATGAAACAATCGAGGGACACAAGTGAACCTTGGGGGTGAAGGAAAAGATCTATACAGGGACATGGCGGTCATTACACACTGGAATGCATTTGTCAAAACTGTGCACTTAAAAATCAGTGTATTGTATAGAAACTTCACCAAAAGTTGGTCATCCAAAAAAAAAAATTATGAATTTAAAATAAATTATTTA
This sequence comes from Aepyceros melampus, assembly GCA_006408695.1. Lineage (NCBI taxonomy): Eukaryota > Metazoa > Chordata > Mammalia > Artiodactyla > Bovidae > Aepyceros > Aepyceros melampus. The sequence continues at coordinate 165,410 of SJXQ01010264.1, forward strand.
AATATAAAATTTTAAGTTATGAACTTAAAATAATTTAAATTATGAATTTACGTTTTATTGACAAAGAAACTAACGCCATCCTATGTAACTATCTGGCCAAGAATCAGCAGAGGGTGTATAGTGAGATTCATTGCAAAATCAAAGCTGAAGGGCCCTTAGAAACCTGCTAGGCCCCTTAGGGTGCTGACTGAGGTGGACACCTATCTGTGTTAGCCTGGCAAGCACTCACCATCCACTCTCCCCACTTTTTGGTAATGATAGATGGATTTCTGTGATCTCAGTCCAAGTATTATGATAAAAGATGTACTTTTCTCTCAGACATCAGCAGTTGGGAACCTAGTGGGGACAAATACAGCATAATCTATCTGAGAGTGAAGACAACACAACAAAATAAGGAACTAAGAAGGAGTTGAGAGGGTGCAGGTCCTGATAACATTGTTTGAATCTCTGGATGAGGCCATGCCTAAAATCTGAAGTAGCCATAACTATACTTCAGTTATGAGAGACAAATAAGCTCATCTTGCCTAAGCCAGCTTGTGTTCTCCGTCATTTGCAATTAAAAAGATCCTATTTGTATAAAGGTGGAAACCAAAAAATCTCAGAAGGATAGCACCGTGGTTGTACCATGTCCCTCAAAAAGGCATGCTGAAGAAAAAAAAAAAAAAGGCCATGTTGAAGTTCTAATCTCAGATAACTGTAAATATGGCCTTATTTGAAAATAGTCTTTGCAGATGTAATAAGATGAGGTGATGCTGGATGAGGGTAAGCCCTAAATGGAACATAACTTGTGTCCTTAGAAAAAGAAAAGACAGAAATGTGAACCAACACAGAGAGAAAATGATCATGTGAAAGCAGAGTCCAAATCTGTGGAGTAATGCAGCTGCAAGCCAAGGATGCCAAAGACTAACTACCAGAAGCAGGAAGAGGCAAGGAAGAGCTCTTGCCCAGAGCCTTCAGGGGAAGTAAAGCTGTGCCAGCTTCTTGATTTCAGACATCAAGCCCCAAGAATTATGAGAAAATAAGTTCCTATTGTTTTAAGTGATCAGTTTGCGATATTTTGTTATGGCAGACCTAGAGACTAAGAGATTCTGCTTCCAGGAAGAGGAGTACATCTTAATAGATTCCTAAAACAGTGGAAATGGTTTGTTATTGGGTAATGGGTTATGGATGGAAGAATTCAAGGCACATGATAGAAAAAACCTAAGACTGCCCTGAGGTGACTGTTAGTGAAAACATGAAAAGCAATTCCTGTGACTCAGAAAGAAGAGAGAATTATAGAAAATATTCCTATCATCTGAGAGAATGCATGTATCATCATCAACAGAATGCTGCTATAAATAGGAATGTCAAAGGGGACTCTCAGTGAGACTTTAAATGGAAACCATGAACATATTATAGATACTGGAGGAAAGGTGATCAGTGTTATAAAGTGGCAAATACTTGGCTGAACTACGTTCTACTCTTGGGTGGAAAGTAGAATTTGTAAATGATGGACTTGGATATTTACCTGAGGAGACTTAAAAGCAAAGTGTAGAGGATGTGGCCTGGTTTCTCCTTGCTGCTAACAGAAAAATTCAACAATTGTTAAACCAAAAGCAACTAGCACTTGGTGATTTGGGAAAATTTTAAGCTATCCAGATAACAAAATCTGAGAAAGCAGGCTTTAGAGGGAAAACCAATAGTGTAGGCTGGACAACTAATAGCTGGAGAGATTATGTGTGTAACTCATGGACCTAATCAACCATCTAAACAGAAATAGGAGTACAGATGAGATTATTGAGGAATCTGTGAAGAGCCATCCTGTCTATTGTTGTGCACCCTCCTGATCTTCTTCTAAGACTGACAAGGTTTTGAAGACTTCGATACCAGTAGACATATCAGCTGTTTTCAAACGAAAAGAGACAGACCTGGGATGAATGAAGGAAAATTACTGAGCCACATCTGCAGAGGCCAAAGAAGGTGGAACCAGTACAGTGGGGTTGTTACCTGGGGGCCAGACGGTGGAGTCTCAAGCCACAGATTATTATCCTCAGGCCTTGAAATCTATGGAACTTGCATTGCTGGGCTGCAAACTTGCTTGGGACTCATGACCCCTTTATTCTTTCCTATTTCACCCATACAAAATGAGAATGCTGCTGCTATGTCGCTTCAGTCATGTCCGACTCTGTGCAACCCCATAGACGGCAGCCTGCCAGGCTCCCCCGACCCTGGGATTCTCCAGGCAAGAACACTGGAGTGGGTTGCCATTTCCTTCTCCAAAATGAGAATATCTTATCCTATTCTTGTCCCACCTTATTCTGCTGGAACCAAGAATCTGATTCACAGGTCCACAGATGGGGAAGGATTTTGCCCAAGGATGGAATATACCTGGAGTTTCACCTATACCTCATTTAGATAGATTAGAATATGAGATGTGGGAACTTTTGAACTGATTTAGGTGAGTTTTTTTTATATAGAGGTGATGCTGGAATCGGAGAAGGCAATGGTGACCCATTCCAGTACTCTTGCCTGGAGAATCCCAGGGACAGAGGAGCCTGGTGGGCAGCCATCTATGGGGTCGCACAGAGTCAGACATGACTGAAGAGACTTAGCAGCAGCAGATGCTGGAATACATTAAGATTTGGCAGATGCTGATATTAAGAAGAAGAGGTGGCAAGAATACACAGAAGAACTTTACAAAAAAGATCTTCACGACCAAGATAATCACGATGGTGTGATCACTCACCTAGAGCCAGACATCCTGGAATGTGAAGTCAAGTGGGCCTTAGGAAGGATCACTACAAACAAAGCTAGTGGAGATGATGGAATTCCAGTGGAGCTATTTCAAATCCTGAAAGATGATGCTGTGAAAGTGCTGCATTCAATATGCCAGCAAATTTGGAAAACTCAGCAGTGGCCACAGAACTGGAAAAAGTCAGTTTTCATTCCAATCCCAAAAAAGGCAATGCCAAAGAATGCTCAAACTACTGCACAATTGCACTCATCTCACATGCTAGTAAAGTGATGGCTCAAAATTCTCCAAGCCAGGCTTCAGCAACACATGAACTATGAACTTCCAGATATTCAAGCTGGTTATAGAAAAGGCAGAGGAACTAGAGATCAAATTGCTAACAACCGCTGGATCATGGAAAAGGCAAGAGAGTTCCAGAAAAACATCTATTTCTGCTTTATTGACTATGCCAAAGCCTTGGACTGTGTGGATCACAATAAACTGTGGAAAATTCTGAAAGAGATGGGAATACCAGACCAGCTGACCTGCCTCTTGAGAAACCTATACGCAGGTCAGGAAGCAACTGGACCTGGAACAACAGACTGGTTCCAATTTGGGAAAGGAGTACATCAAAGCTATATATTTTCACCCTGCTTATTTAACTTCTATGCAGAGTATATCGTGAGAAACGCTGGACTGGAAGAAGCACAAGCTGGAATCAAGATTGCTGGGAGAAATATCAATAACCTCAGATATGCAGATGACACCACCCTTATGGCAGAAAGTGAATGCAAGAGAGTTCCAGAAAAACATCTATTTCTGCTTTATTGACTATGCCAAAGCCTTGGACTATGTGGATCACAATAAACTGTGGAAAATTCTGAAAGAGATGGGAATACCAGACCAGCTGACCTGCCTCTTGAGAAACCTATATGCAGGTCAGGAAGCAACTGGACCTGGAACAACAGACTGGTTCCAATTTGGGAAAGGAGTACATCAAAGCTATATATTTTCACCCTGCTTATTTAACTTCTATGCAGAGTATATCGTGAGAAACGCTGGACTGGAAGAAGCACAAGCTGGAATCAAGATTGCTGGGAGAAATATCAATAACTTCAGATATGCAGATGACACCACCCTTATGGTAGAAAGTGAAGAGGAACTAAAAAGCCTCTTGATGAAAGTGAAAGAGAAGAGGGGAAAAGTTGGCTTAAAGCTCAACATTCAGAAAACGAAGATCATGGCATCTGGTCCCATCACTTCATGGCAAAGAGATGGGGAAACAATGGAAACAGTGTCAGACTTTATTTTGGGGGGCTCAAAAATCACTGGAGATGGTGACTGCAGCCATGAAATTAAAAGACACTCCTTGGAAGGAAAGTTGTGACCAACCTAGATAGCATATTGAAAAGCAGACACATTACTTTGCCAACAAAGGTCTGTCTAGTCAAGGCTATGGTTTTTCCAGTGGTCATGTATGGATGTGAGAGTTGGACTGTGAAGAAAGCTGAGCACCGAAGAACTGTTGCCTTTGAACTGTGGTGTTGGAGAAGACTCTTGAGAGTCCCTTGGAGTGCAAGGAGATCCAACCAGTCCATCCTAAAGGAGATCAGTCCTGGGTATTCATTGGAAGGACTGATGCTAAAGCTGAAACTCCAGTACTTTGGCTACCTCACGCAAAGAGTTGACTCATTGGAAAAGACTCTGATGCTGGGAGGGATTGAGGGGAGGAAGAGAAAGGGATGACAGAAGATCAAATGGCTGGATGGCATCACCAACTCGATGGACATGAGTTTGGGTAAACTCCGGGAGTTGGTGATGGACAAGGAGGCCTGGCGTGCTGCAGTTAATAGGGTCACAAAGAGTTGGACACGACTGAGTAACTGAACTGAACTGAACTGATATGGAGTTGAAAACATTTTGTACATGAGGAGGATATGAACTTGGGGAAGGAGTAGGTCAGACTTTTGTGGGTTGAACTGTGTCCCCTCAAAAGGTGCTGAAGTCGTAATGCCAGGTATCTGTGAATGTGACTTCCATCCTCCAGTACCATGAAATAATAAATTCTGGTTGTTTTAAGTCAGTTTGTGGTACTTTGTTAAAGCAGTTCTCAGAAATTAATACAGGTAAAGGCTCATCCGGTTACCTAGAGTCACAACAGCAAAACTGTGAACAGTCAATCTGATTTATAGATTCATTTAGCTAACAAAGGGGAACAAACAGAAATTAAATAAATAATTTAATAGCTATTTTCCCCACAAATGGTTGTTCCAATTACTGCGTTTATAGATAGTATGCCCAAGAGAAAGGACAAATGTTAGAGCTTGTGGGTACATATTTATTTAGAACCAGAGAGATATAAAATTGGCACTAAGGTTAGTACTTTTCCTTAATATAAAGAAAAGCAAATTTGAAACAAAACTTAAAATGCAAAATTTGCAAAACTTTTTCACTGAAAATATGAACATACTATATTTATTAAATGAAATGAATCTGACTTGTCCTATAAATTCAACTACACAGAGAGATGAATTCCTATATTTAGCCAATTCTTCAATATTAGCTAAGAAGAGCAATTCTTTCCTTTTATACTGTTTATATCAAACAAAGCAAGAACTCTCTCTCCTGTGTTTTGTACAATCCACTATGTAAGAAATATTCACTGAGTATGATTAATAAAAGAACATGTACTGATTCTTGGATCCAGCTCTTCTGTTCCATGTTACTCCAATGTGGCAGGCGGAACTTAAGGATTCAAAAACACAATTTAATTATGACATTAAAAAGTAGGTTTTTTTCTCTTGTTTTTCATTGAAGGATTGATTGAATGATATTGACCACTTTAAAATAAACAAATACAAGATGGTGTCTCACGTTTCCAAAGAGCCCATTACTAAATTCATTTTGAGTCAAATGAGACATAAAGAGACAAAGACGAGTCAATCTCTGCAGACAAAATGGAAGGACACAGGTCATCTGCAGTTACCAAACTAAGACACTATACTGATGATGTACCTAACACAAAGACCTGAGTTCTGGGCAAGAGAAACAGCTGAGTCCATCTGGTTCACAAACCAACTAGAGGTCTAAGGTGGTTTGATACACGGTTCGGTGGTGACCACAGAGGTGAAGAGCATGAGGACTTGTTAGCACACTGGTACTTGTCTCTACCAGATGTCATGCGATCTGGGTCTTTCAAGCAGCCCTAGTTCTACTTCTCGTTTCACCCTCCAAGACCCTCCAGGTTTATGGTGGAACCAGACTTCACGTACTTTCTGTTGGGGACCTGGCAGGGACATAAGGTATCTGAGAGTAAAAGACAACATACAGGAAGAAGAAACCAAAATATAGGAAAAGTTTCCAAGTCTTGATGACACTGTCTGAACTCCCAGATGGAACAAGGTCTAGACTATGGATCTGGAGGAGATGGTTTCTCCTGTTTCCAGGGAGAGGCTCCCAATCCAGGCCTCAGCAACTGGTGCTCAGTGATCAGCTTAGATTGGGCGTGTGAATTAGGCTGAATTTGTTCAGTGGATCTAGGGTCAAAGAATCTCAGTTCTGAGGCCCTTGTGTTGAGCTTCCAGGACAGGAGATACTTCCCTTTCCATTTCGCTTTCACCCTGGTAAGTAGAGTTGGTGCTGTGGTGCCTCAGCCCACGTGAGACTGGCCTAGGAATATGGGACTGAATAATGAATACATGGATGCAGGATTCTGGTGTTCTTATAACATCATCTGAGTCCTTGCTTGAAGCCAGATCCTCCCTTGAACCTTTCTGTAAATGTCCTTGTTGCTATGTTACTTTGAGTCAGGTTTTCTATTATAACTAAAATAGACATAATAAAGTCTTTTCTATATTGTTAAATTTGGTATGAGCTGATTCTTTCTAGAACTCTCTTCCAGAGGTATTATTGAAGGACCGAATCAATTTACTAAGGACTCAAAAAGATTAGAATGATCTATCCTAGCATGACCAGAAATGTCACCTAAAATAGCTCAAAGTAGGTTCACAGGACTATGTGTCATTGTAAAAAAGACTAATCCTTATAGCTATCTTCCACCATTGCCAAAGCATCATTCATAAAATAATAGGGAACTTGGGCTCCCTGGCTCAAAATTGCCCTGGTATCTAACTATGACTTAGTTAAGAACCAAGCAGTGTCTTGCCTGACCATCAGGAGAAGAACAGATGAGTGCCCTCGTGTCATTGTTCAAGGCCAAGAAGAATCTAAACAAACAAAAGCTCTATACTACTTGCCAGCCGCAAAGGCCCCAGCACACCACATGAGATGGAGAGCCTTCACTTCTGTGGTCTGGCTTACAAGCCCTGTGTATTCTACATTTGACTGACATGAAAACAAAACACTCAAAATAGCTCATTTTCTGGAAACTTCTTCTTACAGCCATTTGAGGTTCTTAGATTTGAACCAGTCAGGACCCCTCCTGAAATAGCCTTTGAAGCTACTGATGTGCTCCTCAGACAAGTTGCTTTTAAAGGATTTTTCTTTTATTTTCATACTTTCTCGATTTTAATCATCTTGGCAAAGAATCCATTGTTAATACTTTCACCCAGCATAATACAATTTCTCAGATTTTTCTTCCCCCCTCAGACAATTTTTAAGAAAAACAAAAACCTACAGCTGCCATTCATGTGGCGGTTTTAATCTATTTAGAATTGGAACAGATTAGCACTCAGAAAAGTTGTGTAATACTGATCAAAGGAAAATGAGCTCAGAATGTCTGGTTCACAACACTGGGAAACAAGGACAGTCTTGTTGGCTGAAAAAAGTGTCTATTGTGTAATTAAGCGAGATGTCAGCACTAGGTTTGAAAAATGTTTCTCCTGGGGTGCCCTCCTCCCAGATCCCACCTTGAAGAATCTGGAATGTGGAAGAAGCCTCATCTGTGGAGCAGACAGTTCAGAGACACCCCATTCCAGGAGATTTGAAGGCGCAGAGAGCCCTCGTTCTCTGCTGAGGGGGCTGAGGATGGAATGCCAGGGCAGACGTGTCAGACTGCACATATGCAGGTGGCCCAGCACTGCAGGAAAGAGAGAAAAGTCATCCACAGCCTAAATGCTGAGATGGCTTGGACATAAATGCCATGATGCTGCTTCTTTTTTTTTTTAATCTATTTTTACTTTGTTTATTTAGCTGTGGCACACAGGATCTTTAGCTGCTGCATGTGAACTCTTACTTGTGGTATGTGGTATCTAGTTCCCTGACCAGGGATCAAACCCGGGCCCCCTGCATTGGTGGTGTGGAGTCTTAGCTGCTGGACCACCAGGGAAGTCTCCATGATACTTTCTCACATATCATCATTTAGGAATTCCATCATTAGGACTATATACAAATACGATTTGATCAAAAAACTGCAGTATTCTGTAAGGACATGAAACAAAAGAACACCCCAGAATGGGAAAAGTGACAAGAAGTGAGCATTAACTCATTCTGAGTGATAACCTTGGTGTTGTCGTATTGCTCATTGTCCTTTTCTGCAAGTTTTTAAAGACAAAGCATTAGCACAGTATGGAAGAGGCCTGTCTGGGCCCAGACGCCTGATCTCTCACCTCTTCCCTCCCCCTCAGCACCTGTGGGGCCTTACCGAAAGCAGCTACCTTTGACACCTCACTGTTTCATCTGTGCAGAGACAGCTCTTTCTTCTCTATGCTCTCTGGATTTGTCCCTCATGAAACTTTTTAACCAAATTGGCCAAAGTTTAGAAACTGAGAATCTGAATAATTAAGGCATTGATCCTGAATGTGTGTGGATGTCAAAAGCAGACAGATTAATCAAAAGAGATGAAGGGTGTCCAACTTGAAGCATCCTGTAAAACTGTACACTGGCAAAGCAATACATAAAAATGTCCCTCTCTCATGAACACAGGTAACAGGTGCCACAGGTACCATGAACACAGGAGGCACCAGCACATCCCAGCACTGAGGCAATTATACGATTAACATAGGAGGCCCAGAGCTGCTTCTATCAACCTACTTCACCACTCACTCAGTCCACTCAGTGCAAATATACTGATGGTCACCTACATGTGGGCAGCTTCTAGGGCAGGCACTGGAGATGAAACAAAAATGAGATGGTCCTTGCCTTCAGCAAGCTCTGAGATAAGGATGAGCAGATCTACAAGGCAGCTGCTGGTGTAATGGTACAAACACAGCACTATCAACCCCGAACTCTTGTCCTCCCATCTTAGTCGTATTCCTTTTTTTCTGACTACCAAGGCAAGATGTTTGTCACCAAACAGTATTCATATACGAATAGTGTGTATGCATGTACACACTGTATGTATATACACGCATACATATGTAGACAGCTACGGCTGTTATCTGTGTCTATATCTATATAAAGATAGATGCAGATACATTCTATGCATGATCTTTTGCCAATTGTTTTTCTCTATGAATTACTATTGCTCAAGTTTGGTTCCTTAAAAGTATAGAGGTAAAGAATTCTTGATACCCCAGGCTAATATTAGACTGCAGGCATATTTTTGTTTGCCCCAAGTAGTGAGGTTTGCACAATGTTTCGAATTTTAATTCATCACCAACATTTCTTTTTAATGGGATGTTTACTGCAAAACACTGGTTTCCAGCTCTGACAACAGTGGGCCTACCTTTCCACATGGCAGTGGCAACTGGATATGAGCACTGGTGACCTAACGAGGGGCGATGTTGTACTTCTCCCACTCTCTCCCACTCCCGACACAAGACTCGGAATCACTACTGTTTATCATTTGACACCTGGCTTACTAGACTTCTGCTCCCTGCCTGGCTCAGATGGGTTCTGGAGTTTGCAGTCTCTGGAACATTTAGTTCTAACTCATTCAGAGACAGCAGAGGTTCACTTTGTTCAAAGTGGGGGTAGAGGGATGAGGAGAGAATGATTTCATAGACAAATAAGAAACTATTAAAGTCCTTTTCCTTCCCAATCTCTTCTATCTTGCTAAAGACAAGAGGGGGCAAAAAACAAACATGAAGGCTGAACACAGTGTTACTGACTTCACATGGAAAGGATGCTGTATATGGAGAGCAGAGCCCTGTACCAGGCTGCCTGTCAAGATGTGTCTGCTCCTCTAAATACCGGGTGGACGTGCCTGGTGAAGAGAAGAAAGCATCTCCTATGCTGGTCCTTCCCTCTCTCATTTGCCTACTTCTTCCTAGCCAAGAAGTCTCAAAGAATTAAAAGCAATAGACTGAGATTCCCTATATGACAATCCATGGAAACTGGAACCTACCAGTCTTGAGTTTTGCAACAAATTAACATAAGACACTGCCTAAAGGGAACTGTGCCTGATTATCATGCCCACTCGCTGGCCTCCCCACCACACAGACACACATTCACTGAGACAACAAAGCTATATAACCAAGAGAAAAGGTAGATAGCTGGTGATAGAGAAGAATTCCTGGTCTAGTCTGAATTCCCCAGATTCAGAGACTGGTTCTGGTGTACAAAGATGCTCCTTATCCCCCTCACTGTATGCTGTCTCTTTCACCAATAAAATAAGAGGAATTTATTCAAGGTGCTTTTCTTCAACAGTTCCTCTTTGCTTTCTCCCCCATGCACCTTCATTCATCACTTCTGTGTATCAGGACAAATATTCCATCTTTAAATGTTTCAAGTAGCCGTTCTCTATAGGCAGGTATTAACAGCCATTTCTACAGACAAGGCAGGATCAGAGAAAAATGGATGACATTCAAGTTCCCAAGCAGTCAGCAAATATAGGGATGGTTTCACATCCACCAAAAGCCCAAGCCCTTTCCTTGTTCTGTCTCTGACCTTCATCTGAGCAACTCGTAAAGTGCCTGACCACAAGTAAGATGGGAACTCTGTTTCTCAGAAGACCTGGCCCAGTTTTGCACACAGAGTATGCCCTTGCCCTGTTCATATATATCAGATGGACATTTAAATGTCTGATTAGACTAATGAAGGATGAGTTCATGGGTGCATAAATGCTGATTCAGGGAGCAACTGAATTAAGCTGTTTTAACCAAGGGGCATGATTCTTAATACTCTTCAGCTAAAGAACTGGCACTGCTGTGGGAATGTCAGTTCATGACAGTGCATTCAACTCAAGGAAAAAAGAGCCACTCAACAACAGCTACAAAAAAAAAAAAAAAAAAAGGTTTATGTCCAGAAGTAGGCAGGTACATCTATTCAAGAACATTCTTTGAGGTATCAGCTTCTCCCATCTTGCTACTCTACCATCCTCAGCTGAAGGCTTTCATCTTCAAGGTAGCAGAACGCCTGTTGCTACTCCAGGTATAGCATCGGTATTCCAAACAGAAAGAAGGTACAAGGGGAGAAGTTCTTTCTTCACCCATCTGTTTAAGTGATGGAAGAAATCTTCTCTAGGAATGTCTGCCAATAACCCATTGGCCAGAGTTAGGTGACATGGGCATTCATAGATGAAAGAGAGTCTGGGAGATCAAGGAGAGGAAAACAAGGGGGAAAAGGGTTGAAATAGGCTCTGTGAATTATCCTCTAGTGTCTACCATAATGGGTTCATCATATAAACCATCATTGATAATTTAAGCAGATTCAAGCAGAAAGAATAGTTCTTTGTGATTTTTCTTTGTTCAAGCGCCAGTATAAGACAGAGAGAAGCAGCTTGAAGACAGGAAGGAGGAGTATGGTTAGGGTGAACTTCCTGAGGAGGATGAGGATTGATCTGGACCTTATAGAAAAACATCTCCTGTACTGACATCACTATCAGCCCCAGGAGCAGGGTTCAGAGAAGACTGCTCTTCAAGTCTATCCCTCAAGGCTCAATGCAGGTGTAACCCTTAAACCCAGGTCCACTTGAGCTGAGATGAATCTCTCGAAATGGAGAGAAGAGAGGTGGGGGCACCCCAGACAAGGAGAACAGCAGAAGCATATGTCCAGGGTATGGGCAAGAAAAGGGAAGGTCACAAGCCAACCCTGCTGGCTACAGGAATAGCCTGCAGAGGAATGAAGACAAGGCTGGCCAGGAAAGACCTGAGGGCCCTCTGAACACCAGGAAGTCTGGATTTGCCAGTATCAGGGTATCAGAAAGACCCTCATTATTAAGTGTAACAGTGATGTGATGCAAATATTACACTGAAGAAACACATCAGACATTGTGTGGTAGGGAAGAAGGAAAAGGGCAGATGGGAGGGGAGGAAAACAATGAGGGAGCTGGTTCCATTTTTCCTGATTTCAGAGGAGTATTTGGTCTCCCTTGGAGAGGAAAGCATATATCCCAGAGGTAAAGGCACACTGACTTAGGGAGTTTGCCAGCCACCAGTCTTCTCTAACCGCCTTGCTTGATACATGTTTTATGACACAAACTTGTCCCGTGATCATGGCTTATTGAATCAGTGATGGGTACATGATGAAAACACAGTTTCTCCCTTCTAGGAATTTGGGATCAGGACTCAAACTCTCTAGTCCATTAAATGCCAGCACTGGCCTCAAAAATGACATCAATTCTGGCTTGGGGCCCATGTCCCTGCAAAGCAGAAAAACCAGATTTGCAAAGAGGGTGAAAAGCAAGCAGGAGATGCCAGTGGGTGGGAGAGAGACTGCCTTGTTCGCTAAGAACTCTCCTCTTCCCCACCCCAGGTATCCTTGAGTCCCGGCTTTCTTGATGCCCTTGGCTTCCAAAAGCTAATTCTCTATCCTGATTTACATAAAAATCAAACAAACAAACAAAAATTCCTTCATACAGGCTAACTTGAGTGGGTTTCTTTCACTTCAAGCATAGTAGTCCCAATGGAGACATATTTAAAAATAAGACATGAAATGAGCTGAACGAAGGTGACCCGGGCTACAGGCTGTGATATCCAGAAGGTAGCATGAGCAACTCCAATGGCCAGAGATCAATACGACGGGAGGCACCAGGGAGAGTGATGAAGCTGCTCCATAACTGCTGATCTTGAGACAATGGCAAGGGTTCTCTACCATGCCAGGTGGAAACAGGGACCCAGCCAGTCAATGTGACCACCTCATACTGGGTCAAAGATTGGGTATCCCCAGGTTTCTAGTGCAAAGTTATACAACAGGCACAAAATGTATGCTTGCTCATTCATTCCAATATTCAGTTCTTAACAGAAGCTACCAGAAAACTGCAACAGGAGAGCATGGCAGCTCCCAGCCTTTTCCCACATCTCGCCCTACACATCTCTCCCATCTGCCTGCTCCAGAGTGTATGTCCTTTCATAATAAACCATTTACAACTCTGTGTTTTACCAGCCTCAAACTTCCTCAGTGAAAACCTTAAGGTAATGGGCATGGAAGGAAGCAGTTTTTAGCAGGAGCAGGTCTCACCTTCCACACACGGTTCAGTCGATCAGAAGTAAACTCGGACTGGAGATGTGACGCGGACCCTGAACAGAGTCCCCGGTATCCGCATCAGAGCCGCACCGGCAGGTCCAGAGCCTGCCGCCCCCGCCGCCGCCGGGGCCTCCGACTCCAGACCTGCGCCTCTGGCGACCCCGCGAGCCCAGGAGCCCGGGGCGCGAAGGCCGCCCCTCAAGTGACTCAGGAGCCTGGGACTCGAGACCCCGAGGCGCTCAGGCGCGCCGCGTGTCCTCGGGGGACTCCGCAACCTCGAAAGGCCAGGAACAGGATGGCCGACCTCAGGCGAGTTCGTGACCCCGAGGAGCCCGGGACAGCGCGGCCACGCTCAGTGGACTCCAGGGAACCCCTACAGGACGGCAGCCAGAGGGACGGGAGACAGAACGGCGGAGAAGGCCCTTCCGCGCATCCCAAGACTACATCGCGAGAACACCAGAAGACAAAACGAACTGTATTTCTCCAAGGTAAAAATGGCAGATTAATCTTTTCAATATTATATACAGCTTAAATCAAGTACCTCATTTTTAAAGATGATCACTAATCTACTAGTGCCTCTCTTAATGATTGTTAAATTACCCCTTTAATGGATAATTAATGCATTTAATGTCTCTCACTATCATGATTTCTTGTATGCAAATTTAGAATGATAATAGCTAACAAACACAATACTCCCTTTATCATAATTTAGCCATCTAAATGCCCTTGCTAGGAAGGATAGGTCACCTTAAATGCTTTTGTAATAATTCAATTCAATCTTTCTTTTAAACAAATAAATATGCATTAATTATACATTGATTTTTCAAAGACTTTTCCCATCTCCCAGGGGTGTCACTGAAAATCAATAAGAGGTCATCCTGATATCCTAAAGCAAATTTTACTTAGGACTATTTTCATAACTGAAAATTGTACGTCTTCATGTTCCTTATTTGGAGGCTGATAAAGACAAATCACTTATCCTAAGGAGTATCATAAAACACAAAGTAGTAATTAAAATCCCCTACATGTCAGCTTCAAAATTATTTTTCCACCATAGTTTGGAAGTGACCCACAAGAAAGTTAAGGGGGTAAAAAGATTTACTTAGAAAATACTCAAAGAGCATTAGAAGCAGTAAAGGAGTGATTCTTCCCCTCTTTCTACTACGCTTCCCATGGAGTTAACAAAACCTTTCTTGTCCTCAGAGAAATTTTAGGTAGCCATTTGCTCATCACTAATTTATCATAATTCCATCTGTCTCTAATATTTTCCCTAATACAACCCCTACAAAACTCATATTTACAGTGTGTGTACATCCGTATCTCTTTCCCACACCCCACCAATGCTGTCAAGCATACACAACGTCTGTCTATTTCTGGCTAGTGAGTGACATTATACCAACCTGCAAACACCCTCAGGCAGAGATCATCTGTCTCCCTTGTCACCTGAATACAGTGTTAGCACCTCTGTTATTCACTGGGCTTCCAGACTACCTGTGTTTAATCATCTTAAATGACCAAAGAGATGCAAGGATTCGTGTCCATCCACTCTGTAAAAATGAAGGAAGAAAAGAATGGAGCAAGTTTTGTACTAGCACCAGGAATCCTCAAGGAAACCGATCAGTAGGCAATCAGGGATCCTTGAATATAACGAAAAGTTTTCTTAAACAGCCGTGTGGGCTGGAAGGAGTGATCAGTACTGTCTGAGTTCCTTGGCTGAAGGCATGTCGTGATGCAGGAGCACATCTTCTGATTCTCTAAAGCTTTCATTTCCAGGAAAGCTATCTCCTGCAAAGTGGGATCTCCAAGAATCTGATTTAGTCTGTGGGCAACTATGAGCCAAGGAAACAATACAGGGGCAAATACTCAAGGGGTTCATTCCAATTAGAAAAATTCAAAAATGAACACAAATGTACTCAAGGAACCTCCAACAAGCATGACCATTGTGCACTGTTTATAGTGGCTAAAGCCAGGGAAAAAGTCTCTCAATAAAGGAATAGAAAACTAAAGTGGTGCATTCATGTCTAACACAGTGAATACAAGCAATTATTTTAAAATATATATATATAAAAAAGCAAATTACAGAAAGGGGGCAACAGAGGATGAGATAGTTGGATGGCATCATCAACTCAATGGACATGAGTTTCAGGAAATTCTGAGAGATAGTGAAGGACAGGGAAGCCTGGCATGCTGCAGTCCATAGGGTCACAAAGAGTCAGACATGACTGAGCGACCAAGCAAAAACAACATGAAAAATTCTAATAATACTCTGAATTTTGTAAAGTATGTGTATGGGCATGTAATCATGTTTTGAAAAATGCCATTAAGGAGAACCACCAATTTAAAGAACTGGTTGTTCTAGGTATTACAATATAGATGCATAATTTATCACAATCTGCTGATAGAGACATTTATAGTGACATGTAGAAAGTTTACATGCATTTAGGCCCCTTTATACTCCCCAATTTATAACTATAATTATCTTGTTTTTTGCTGTATTAACAGAGGATCACATTAGGTTTTATAATTTTTGCTTCAATGATAACACATGATTTAAGAAACTTTTAAGAACAATAGTCTATTATAGTCACCTCTGTTGTCATCCATTCCAATGTTCATCTGTCCTTTCTGAACCTCTAAATCTTCTGTTATCATTTCCCTACTATTTAGAGTACTTCCTTTAGCCATTCTTTACAGAGAGTAAAAGATTCTCTTATCATTACTTACCTGAGAATGTCTTTATTTCCCTTTTTTTGCTGAAGGATACTCTTGTTACACTTTGAGTATTGAAAAAATATTATTACTACTTCCTCTGGCCTCCATGGATTAAGATAAGACATCTGTCATATTTCAAGTAGGTATTTCCATATAAGTAACAAGTCCATTTTTTTCCTTTGTTTTCAGAAGTTTCATTCTGATATATCTTCATGTAAATTTCTTTGGGTTTATCCTATTTGGAGTTTACTCAGCTTCAGCTTCTTGGATCTGCAGTTTGTCTTTCATCAAATTTAGGAAGTTTTCAGCCATCATTTCTTTGAATACTTTTTTAATCTCACTTTCTCCTCTCCTTCTCGATCTTTGATGATATAAATGTTAGGTCCTTTTTTATTATCCCACAGATTCTATACTCTGTTTATCTCCACTCTACTACTGAGCCCATCCAGTGAGGTGAGTTTTTCTTTTATTTTGGTGATTGCATCTTTCAATTCCATAATTTCCATTTTTTATAACTAATTTTTCTTAGTTGAGATTATACAATTTTCATTTGCCTAAAGAAAATAAGTAATTGTTTGTTGAAGTATTTTTATGATGGCTTTTTAAAAATCATCATCAGATATTTTAGATAAAATCCAACATCTGATTCATTCTTGATTCATGTTGGTTGTTCTCTCGTTCAACTTGGGATTTTTCTTGATTCTTGGTATGATGACCTATAAGACCTTTTAGAACTAATACCCCAAAAAAAAAATTCTTTTCATCATAGGGGAATGGAATGCAAAAGAAGGAAGTCAAGAGATATCTGGAGTAATAGGCAAGTTTGGCCTTGCAATACAAAATGAAGCAGGGCAAAGACTAACTGAGTTTTCTCAAGAGAATACACTGATCATAGCAAACACTCTCTTTCAACAACACAAGAGATGACTCTACCCCAGGATATCACCAAATAGTCAATACCAAAATCAGATTGATTATATTATTTACAGCCAAAGATGGAGATGCTCTTTAGAGTTAGCAAAAACAAGAACTGGAGCTGACTGTAGCTCAGATCATCAACACCTTATTGCAAAACTCAAGCTTCAATTGAAGAAAGTAGGGAAAATCACTAGGCCATTACAGTATAATCTAAATCAAAACCCTTATGATTATACAGTACAAGTGACAAATAGTTTCAAGGCATTAGATCTGGAAGACAGAGTGCTGAAGAACTATGGACAGAGGCTCATAAGATTATACAGTGATCAAAATAATCCCCAAGAAAAAGTAATGCAAGAAGGTAAAGTGGTTGTCTGAGGAGGCTTTACAAATAGCAGAGGAAAGAAGAAACATAAGAGGCGAAGGAGAAAGGATAAGATATTCCACACTGAATGCAGAGTTCCAGAGAATAATAAAGAGAAAGACAGCATTCTTAAAACAATGCAAAGAAATAGAGGAAAACAAAGACTAGAGATCTCCTCCAGAAAATCAGAGATTACTATGTCTCACTATGATTATTTATATTTTTCTTTTCCCTTATATTTCTTCTGATCTTTGCTCTATGTATTTTCCTTTGTTGTTAGGTCTCTAATGATTTATAATGTCTATCTTCTTTGTGAATAGTACTTTTAGCATTAAAAATATTCATCTTTGTTTCATTTAAAAATTAACTAATTTTAAAAATAGAGAATTAGAGATACCAAGGGAATATTTCATGCAAAGATGGGGACAATAAAGGACAGAAACTGTTAGGACCTAAAAGAAGCTAGAGATTAAGAAAAGGTGGCAAGATACACAAAAGAAATATACAAAAAATGTTTTCATGACCCATATAATCATGATGGTGTGGTTAGCCACATATAGCCAGATATTCTCCAGTGTGAAATCAAGTGGGTTTCAGAAAGCACTACTAAGAACAAAACTACTGGAGGTGATGGAATTCCAGTTGAGCTATTTCAAATCTTAAAAGATGATGCTGTTAAAGTGCTGCACTCAACATGTCAGCAAATTTGGAAAACTCAGCAGTGGCCACAGGACCGGAAAAGGTCAGATTTCATTCCAATCTCAAAGAAAGGTGATGCCAAAAAATGTTCAAACTGCTGCACAACTGCACTCATCTCACACGCTAGCAAAGTAATGCTTAAAATTCTCCAAGAGAGGCTTCGGCAATACATGAACCAAGAATTTCCACATGTACAAGGTAGGTTTAGAAAAGGCACAGAAACCAGACATTAAATTGCCAACATTGTTGGATTATAGAGAAAAGCAAGGTAATTCCAGAAAAAAATCTACTTCTGCTTCATTGACTACACTAAAGCCTTTGACTATGTGGATCACAACAAATTGTGGAAAATTCTTGAGATAGGAGTACCACACCACCTTACCTATCTCCTGAGAAACCTGTATACAGGTCAAGAAGCAACAGTTAGAACTGGACATGGAACAACGGACTTGTTCAAAACTGGGGAAAAAGTACAACAAAGCTGTATATTGTCACCCTGATTATTTTATTTATATGCAGAGTATATCTATCATGTGAAAAGCCTGGCTGGATGAATCACAAACTGGAATCAAGAGAGCTAGAAGAAATACCACCAACCTCAGATAGGCAGATGGCACCACTCTAATGGCAGAAAGTGAAAAGGAACTAAAGAGCCTTTTGATAAGGGTGAAAGAGGAGAATGAAAAGGCTGGCTTGAAAATCAACATTCAAAAACCTAAGATCATGGCATCCAGTCCCATCACTTCATGGCAAACAGAAGGGGAAAAATGGAAACTGACAGATTTTATTTTCCTGGACTCCAAAATCACTGAGGACAGTGACTGCAGCTATGAAATTAAAAGATGATTCCTCCTTGGAAGGAAAGCTATGACAAAGCTAGACAGCATATTAAAAAGCAGAGACATCACCTTGCCGACAAAAGTCTGCAAATTCAAAGCTATGGTTTTTCCAGGAATCATGTATAGAGGTGAGAGTTGGACCATAAAGAAAGCTGCGTGCCGAAGAATTGGTGCTTTCGAATTGTGGTGCTAGAGAAGACTCTTGAAAGTCCCCTGAACTGTGAGGAGATCAAACCAGCCAATCCTAAAGGAAATCAACCCTGCTTGGAAGGACTGATGCTGAAGCTGAAGTTTCAATACTTTGGCCACCCTATGGGAAGAGCTGACTCACTGGAAAACACCTTGATGCTAATAAAGATTGAAGGCAAAAGAAGAAAGGGGCAGAAGAGGATGAAACGGTTAAATAGCATCACTGACTCAGTGGACAGAATTTGCGCAAACTCCAGGGGATAGTGAAAGACAGGAGAGCCTGGCATGCTGCAGTCCATAGAGCTGTGAAGAGTCGGACATGATTTAGTGACTGAACAAGAACAATGATGCATAATTTTCAATTTTATCACTGGACATTTTGGATATTATGAGACTCCAAATCCTATTCATTTCCCTCCTTTAGCAGTCTCTTTCTCTCTGTTGAGTTGAGCAGGAAAGCTGGGGTGAGTGTGTATGTAGCTTTCCACTAGGCCCTGTCAACACTATCACAGCAAAAGTGGCACACTGAGTCACATCATCTCATTGCATTCAGGTGGGATGGCAGTTCAGTTCTGCTCTCAGCCATGCTGATACCTTCCCAGTGAAAGTGGGGCTCCAATCCAAGTCACTTCATCTTTTAAGCTCTGTGTAGATGTGTAAGTTTAGCTTCCTGTTGAGCTCCACTGCCATCAGAGGAGTGCGCAATGAGAGGTGTGACATACTGTTTTATTACTGCAGACTGGACAAGGAAGCCCAGCTCCCCACTGGGTTCCTACTAACCCCAAGGGAGAGGAGAGGAGACTGCTAACTGGTCCAACTCCCACACCTTCCTTACACTTTGTAGATGTCAGTGAAGGTGAAGGCTCAGCTGCCCTCTGAGTACACTCACATGGATTGGGGAGACTGGAGTGCCAACCACCTCACATCAGCTTCATCAGTCCCCCTGATGCCATAGAGGATCCCATCAGCACTAGTGGTGTAGCGGGGTGGGCCAAAAGCCAGAGGGCCAACTAGCTCTGCTTTACACCATCTCATTCAGTATCATTGCTGCTGTGTGGGTGGGAAAGTACAAGGTCAGCTTCCCGCTGGGAAGGGAGAAAGGAGAACACTGAGGGGCCCCAACTTGCACTGCCTCAGTCATTTGTTTCTTTCCCCTCCCCTCCACACCATGAGGCATTAGGGGTTCCCTGACCAGGGGTCCAATCCACACCCCCTGCAGTAGAAGTGCAGAATCTTAACCACCTGACTGCCAGGGAAGCTCTTCATTTTGTCTTGTTGACACAGGGCAGTGGTGGAGGCTCAGCTCACTCTGGAATAGGAGCACTGCCTGTGTCCCCCAAGCAGGGCCTGGAAGCTCAGCTTCCCATTCAATCACACAAACACCACGCAATGGGTGCAGCTCTCACTGCCTGCTTCAGTCACGCAGTGAATGAGAGATCAGCTTCCTTCTCAGTTCTGTTGACACCACCAGGTGGGGGAATTGAAGTTCTGCTGCTTGATTATACTGGCTGGGAGCATGGGGTGGAAGATCAGCTCTCTGCCTGCCCCTGCCAAAACCACAGGGGGCGGAATAGGGCAGGGTGGGGTTGAGGGACTGTTTTTTTCGCAGGTATTTGTCTGGTGTAGAGTGAATGTTGCCTAAAAGGTTTCTTGCTCTTCAGTTCAGTTCAGTCGCTCAGTCGTGTCCAACTCTTTGCGACCCCATGAATCGCAGCACGCCAGGCCTCCCTGTCCATCACCAACTCCTGGAGTTCACTCAGACTCGCATCCATCGAGTCCGTGATGCCATCCAGCCATCTCATCCTTTGTTGTCCCCTTCTCCTCCTGCCCCCAATCCCTCCCAGCATCAGAGTCTTTTCCAATGAGTCAACTCTTCACATGAGGTGGCCAAAGTACTGGAGTTTCAGCTTTAGCATCATTCCTTCCAAAGAAATCCCAGGGCTGATCTCCTTGCAGTCCAAGGGACTCTCAAGCGTCTTCTCCAACACCACACTTCAAAAGCATCAATTCTTCGGCATTCAGCTTTCTTCACAGTCCAACTCTCACATCTATACATGACCACAGGAAAAACCATAGCCTTGACTAGACAGACCTTAGTTGGCAAAGTAATGTCTCTGCTTTTGAATATGCTGTCTAGGTTGGTCATAACTTTTCTTCCAAGGAGTAAGTGTCTTTCAATTTCATGGCTGCAGTCACCATCTCCAGTGATTTTGGAGCCCCAGAAAAATAAAGTCTGACACTATTTCCACTGTTTCTCCATCTATTTCCCATAGAGTGATGGGACCAGATGCCATGATCTTCGTTTTCTGAATGTTGAGCTTTAAGCCAACTTTTTCACTCTCCTCTTTTACTTTCATCAAGAGGCTTTTCAGTTCCTCTTCACTTTCTGCCATAAGGGTGGTGTCATCTGCATATCTGAGGTTATTGATATTTCTCCCGGCAATCTTGATTCCAGCTTGTGTTTCTTCCAGTCCAGCGTTTCTCATGATGTACTCTGTATATAAGCTAAATAAGCGGGGTGACAATATACAGCCTTGATGTATTCCTTTCCCAAATTGGAACCAGTCTGTTGTTCCATGTCCAGTTCTAACTGTTGCTTCCTGGCCTGCATACAGATTTCTCAAGAGGCAAGTTAGGTGATCTGGTATTCCCATCTCTTTCAGAATTTTCCACAGTTTACTGTGATTCACACAGTCAAAGGCTTTGGCATAGTCAATAAAGCAGAAATAGATGTTTTTCTGGAACTCTCTTGCTTTTTCCATGATCCAACGGATGTTGGCAATTTGATCTCTGGTTCCTCTGCCTTTTCTAAAACCAGCTTGAACATCAGGAAGTTCACAGTTCATGTATTGCTGAAGTCTGGCTTGGAGAATTTTGAGCATTACTTTACTAGCATGTGAGATGAGGTTTAGGCCATTCTTTTTCCAGTCCTCTGTCGAGAGGAAGAAGATTTTCTTGTAGTCTGTGCTTGTTGGCAGTCCAGGTGGGAGGCTTCTGGTATGCTCTGTTCACAATGTATGAGAAGTAATGAAGAAACCCAGGGGACTTGCAGCCATGTGGTTCCTCAAGTCTGAAGGTCCTCAGGCCATCTGTCTTCTTCCTTCTACCTTTCAGAGTCTTCCTAAGCTCATTCTTTACGTGACGTCTAGAGGGTTTTAGTTATAAGTGGGAGGATCTGGATATAATGAGACTATTCTATCTTTCCTGGAACTGGATGGATCAGTAATGTTCCAACATTTTTTTAAGGAAGAATGATTTCAGTATTACTTTGTACAATTCAAATATTACTTTTATAGAAGCCTGAAGAATATTGGGCAAAGGAAAACTAACTCCAAAACAAAGTATCTGAAGACAACTCTACCATGTCCAGAACACATTCATTCATTTGATATTTATCTTAGAGCATATACTAAGTTACAGGCACTGGCAGTTGCTAGAGTTACAAAAACCAAGAAGATAATAGACTCTGTCTCCATTCTCACATAATTTACTATTTGAAAGAGAGACAGACATTGAACAAGTAAATAAATACCTGGCTACTCACAACTGTGGTAACTTCCCATAGAGCTGTATTCACTCCTTCCCTTTCCAACCTCCAATGCTCAACACAAAGTCATTTTATTATCCATTTCACAAGAGGATCTGTGTTCATTTTTGCTTTGAATCAAAACATGAGCTCTATAATATTCTGATCAAAATGTGCAGCCTACCTAAATTAAAACATCTTTATTATTTTTAAAAATAATTCCACTACTTAATCAATTCTGCCCAAGCAAAAGGCATGGTTAAAAAAAAAAAAAAAGAAAAGAAAAAACAGTGTCAAGCAAAACCCAGTAATTCCTGGTCATTATTTGCAACTGGAACTCAGAAGATACAATGCAGATAGCATGAATGTGGAATTTCCACACTGTCAACTTCTACTATAGCCTCATTTTATATTTTAATTAAAATAAATTAAGTCCAGACAAGCTTCCTTCAAATTAATGTCTGGAGCCATTTAGAAAAAAAAAAATTCCACAGTAAACAGCAACAGCAATATGCATATGCTAAAAGCCTCACAATCCTAATATATTTGTAATTTTCCAATAAAACCTTTACAGAATCTTAACCAAACCTCATGAGAAGAAAGACATGAAAAAGTGATTTCAATGCTTTTGTTTTCAGGGGCAAACTCAGAGATGAAGAGCATGTTTTTACTTTCTCCTTTAAAATGCAGTTCAGGATTTTGAAGAATGGTATTGTATTCTATCCCATGGGTGGAGGAGCCTGGTAGGCTGCAGTCCACGGGGTCGCAAAGAGCCGGGCACGACTGAGCAACTTCACTTTGACTTTTCACTTCCATGCATTGGAGAAGGAAATGGCAACCCACTCCAGTGTTCTTGCTGGAGAATCCCAGGGACGGGGGAGCCTGTGTTCCGTCATGGGGTCGCACAGAGTCGGACACGACTGAAGCGACTTAGCAGCAGCAGATTGTATTCTAGGATCCACTTTACTACAGAAATGCATCTGCATTTTTTGCTCTAGTCACATTTTCATATCAGCATCTGAAAACACACAGTAATTTGAGAGATCCAAAACAAACACCTTCGTTTGTCTCCAATAAGAAAAGGGTTTCCTTATTTATTTTCTAATAATAAAAATAATAAAATTTCATCATTAAAATTAGAGGGCACAGAATGATCAAAATTTTTAAGTAGCTATACTTCTACTATTCTAGTGATAAACAGTCTTTTACATGATATCTATGAACACCCACATTTGTAAAAATGGGACTACAACAGTACGAGAGCGTTTTGCAGTTTCTCTTTTATTTTGTTTGCCTGAGAATGTAGCATGGCCCTCTTTTCACAGTAATGAATATAGACCTTCTTCATAGTTTTGAAGACTATAATTTATCTCAATCCCCTACAGGTAGACATTAGAGTTGAACAACCAACTTTACCAATACACTTTATATGTACATATGTCCATGAAGCTACAAGATTGTTTAGTTGAAGGACATAAATTTAAAGTATATGCATGTAATATATTATATATTAATATATTTAATACATATATTACATGTATATTAACATATACAGTATATATTATATTGTACTATGTGTGGTACTACACATATAATTACATATAATATTGTATTGCCTATTGTACCATTATTGTTGTTGTTCAGTTGCTCATTTGTGTCCAACTCTTTGTGACTCCATGGACTGCAGCACATCAGAATTTCCTGTCCTTCACCATCTCCCAGAGCTTGCTCAAACTCATGTCCATCAAGTCAGTGATGCCATCCAACCATCTCATCCTCTGTCATCCCCTTCTCCTCATGCCTTCAATCGTTCCCAGCATTAGGATTTTTTCCAATGATTCAGTTCTTCGCATCAGGTGGCTAAAGTATTGAAGTTTCAGCTTCAGCATCAGTCCTTCCAGTGAATATTCAGGACTATTTCCTTGAGACTGACTGGTTTGATCTCCTTGCAGTCCAAGGGACTCTCAGAGTCTTCTCTAACACCACAGTTTGAAAGCATCAATTCTTTGGCGCTCAGCGTTCTTTATAGTCCAACTTTCACATCCAAACGTTGACTACTGGAAAAACCATAACTTTGACTAAATGGACCTTTGTTGGCAAAGGAATGTCTCTGCTTTCTAATATGCTGTCTAGGCTGGGCATAGCTTTTCTTCCAAGGAGCAAGCATCTTTTAGTTTCATGGCTGCAGTCACCATCTGCAGTGATTCTGAAGCTGAAAAAAATAAAAGTCTCTCACTGTTTCCATTGTTTCCCCATCTATTTGTTGTTGTTCAGTTACTATCATGTCTGACTCTTTGAGACTCCATGGACTACAGCACACCAGGCTTCCCTGTCCTTCACTATCTTCAGGAATTTGCTCAAACACATGTTCATTAGTGCATGAAAGAATTAATTCTCAAGCAAATTTCCACAATAATCAAATAAATGTAAAGAAACCCTCCACTGGCAGTATCTTCATAGATTTAAGATTATTCACTCTAGTCTGAAAGTGCTGATTGTTGAATTTATTACAGTCTGGTCTGGAGGAAAGCCAAGAGGCAAGTTGGTTTCAGACTTTATTGCAGGGTAGACCCTGGACAAATGTGAGAGACCCACAATTTATCAGTAGACCCTGAACATACCCCAAGACCTATCAGGAAATCAAAGCATGCCCAGGACTAGGCGTACTTCTGAGAATGTTGAGTTGGAAAAGGAGCTTTAATCAAAGATATAAAAAATGGTTAGTTGGTAGTTTAAATTCTAAATGTTGGATCTGGGACAAAGAGTTATAAATTACAAAAGTCAAACAATTCACTCGGGATCTTAATAATATACACACAAATAATTCTAAATGAGCCCAACAACTCGATCAAAGTTATATTACTGATCCAACCCCCAATACTTTTAACACTTTGATTGAAGGGGAGGGGAAATATTTGTAATTTTTCCAAAAGTGAAAATAGCAATACTGCATTTTGGTAAATCTGCAGAAGCTATCTAGCAAATAACAAATCACATATATAAGCTCATTATAAAACTTGCTTGGGGCTTAGAAATGTTTTCACATTTTCCCACAATTTACACAGGAAGTTGTTGTGTAGCAAGGACACAATTAGTATCAAATATGATTAATTCATACTGTGAGGAAACTCAGGAAGTATTTTATGTTTTGATACAGCATTGCGGCTTTTTTCTCCCCAGTCTCCATCCACAGTACAGTAAAGTAGACATTTAGAGGGTTTTCATTCCTTGAAATTCTAAACAGAATGTCAGATTATAATCAGGAAACTTGGGCCTTTTTCTTCCAAAGGCTGGGAAATCTAACTTTCTTATGATTACTTTATTCTTACTTCATGGATGTTATATTTTCTGCAATATAATGAAATCCAAAGAAGATTATTTAAAAAAAATTAACTCAAGCAAGTGCTTCAGTCCAAGAAAAGTCCACGGCAAAAAAAAAAACCAACCACTTCATATTTTAAGGAGCTTCAGTTTGCTGGGTATGAAGGTAGGCATGGTAAATGAGCAGGAAAGCTTGGCAAAGGGCCATTCACTCTGCAGTTGACAATAAAGCACCACCACAGTGTAACCCACAGGAAATCTACTAGTTCCTTTCAGCTCTTGCTGAAATCCCAACTACAGCTGAGAAGTGTAAGACCACTCTTGCAGAAGATACTACACCACCAGAGCTCCTCTGTGTTGAAAACAGGATCTAGAACAAATTCCCACTCTAGTATTGGGCTCTAACAACTCTCCCAACACACACATCCACACCAGGTGGTTTGTTGTTTAAAAAATAGGAGATTTTCTTTCCTCTTTAATGAAAAAAAGAAAGAAAGAACCTTTGCCATTGTAATACTAACAAATTAACTTTCCATGAGTCTCAAGCTTTTCTGAAAATCAGTTTGATGATTTTGTTGTTGTTTGATTAAAGCTATCCTAACTGCCTTTTAAAAATTGCTTTTTAAAATTTGACGATCTATCCCCTATTAGCCATGCTCTGGGGGAAGAAATGTAGCTCATTAGAAGTGGAAATCTACAGCAGCTGCCAGTCTTTATGCGTTTGTTGTTATTGTCCAGCTTAGAATTTACTCTGTATACCAGAGGGTCTGGCTTCATTACCTCCGCATCCAGCTACCCTATCCTTCTCTAGGAGCATCCCTCCAGTTTGTATCTTTAAGTCAGAACGACTGACCAAAGACTCAACCTCCTTGGACTACAACAAGTATCCAATCCCTCCTATTGTCAGGGGCAGTCAGTGGTTAAGAAATATTTGTTTCCATTTTCAAAGTAAACCAAGCATAGATCTGTAAAAGGCACATCAATTTCACCGTCTTGAGGAAATCTACAGCAACTAGATAAATTGTGTTAATACACACTAACCAAATTCATCAAGGATATGAAGTCTGAGGAGTCTCACAAAAATTAAACAAAAGCAACCTATACAAAGAGTGAGATGGTTTAAATGAAAGAGCCTTCCTTAACCTCTTCACTGTCTTTTGCTAAAGGGAGAGAGATATCACTGAAAGGAGAAAGAGGATCCATTTGGATGAACACAAAGAAAATATTAAAAAAGAAAAAGTAAAAAAAAAAAAAATACTTGGAAGTTGCAGATTTTTAGCTCCGGCTTGACATTTTTAAGGACTTTTTTTAACATCCAGAAATGGGCTCACAGTTGCACTGGTGTGAATCATCAGCGACATCTAGTGGATGGCAATACTGAGGTGTCTGACTACAGCTTCAGTTCAACTCAGATCAGACCTCAGCACCTCACCCTATCTTAACATTTTTCGTTGGTGAGGGTTGGGGGTGGGGAGGGGACACACACACACACGTATGTATATATAGGTGACCTCCACTTACTTTAATTCAATAAGTCTGTCTGAGTTTAGTCTGAAGATAGGAACATGGAAGAAACTGTTAAGTTGCTTAGTCAGCCTGGCAAGGATCATGCTTAGGAAGAACCGGAGAAAATCTGACTGTTGTACACGCTGAGACCTGGGTTTATAAGGCTGCATAGCTGCTCAGATTGATTTAATTCGAGTAGAAGAAAAGAGGGCTGCACGGTAAACAAACACCGAGGTAGTAATTACGTGACTATGGCCAATGCTATTTCACCCCTGTCAAGCACATTACACTTCAGACATTTTTCAAAATGACTTGACATTTTTTCTGCGTGACATGTTTCGGGTTTGATACAGTGAAAACAGCTGGTTGCCTCCTGCTGCCTGTCTGATCTAGCAGGGGAGAAGTAGCCCTGAAAACTCACTTTCCTGCAGGATCTTTTAAAACCTGAAAAAGGAGCTCACTGATAGCACATGCTAGTTGGAAGGCAGAAGGGTGTGGGGCTGACAGGGTACAGACTTTGCAAGGTCTAAGGATCTAAGGAGCTGGTCCCTACTCCCTGTTTCCTAGTTCCCCCTGCAGGTCCTAGCTGTCTGACCTTGGGGATGTTATTAACCTGTTAAACATCCCCTGTAAAGCAGGAAAGCACTACCCACCTCCCAGAGTTGTGGTGTGTGATAAGTAATCAACTGGGTGCCTGAGCTTGATAACGTTGTTGTGATTATTGGACGAGAAGCACAGTGCAGGGAGGAAGGACGTTCCACGTGTTTATGAGTACAAACAGGGTTTTCAGAATAACAAAAACACGGCACTTCTAGTTACATTTAAATTTCAAACTCAACAGGGTGCTCTATATTTTATCTGGCAATCTTAACTACCCCTTTGCTTGGAGTAATCTTGGTTTACAACTCTTGTCCAAGAGTATTTTAACAAGCTTCTCTTTCACTTTTAAAAGTATCCTGATTTGAGCAAAACTACTTTTGGATTCCTAATTCCAAGCCCACACCAAGCACAATGCCATGGATGTAACAGGTCTTGACGCACATCTTAAACAACCAAAGGAACAGTTATTTTCTGGAAAGGAAATCCAAGAGACACACATGTGCCCAAGATGTTCGCTAATTTAAAATCTTCTCTCTGTTACACACTTAGAAAAATATGCTTTATGAAAAATCTTATTGTCTATGTATTGATAATCCAAAAGTGTCAGGACTCTCCAACACTCTATAAAGCCAAATGACCAGGAAGAAAGCATTTCCAGTTCATCCTAGGCTGAGTACAGCATACACATAAGTCAACACTTCTGAGTCCTGACTTCTGGTAACACATTTCAAAACAAAGAAAGGGAAAAGAGAATAAAAAGGAAGGAAGGAGAAAGGAGAGGAGAGAGGGAGGCAGAGTGGACAAGAAGGAAGGAAAAAAGGAGTTAAGAAAGGGGAGGAGGGAAACATAAAGCTGGGGGCTTGGAGAGACAGAGAAGAAAAGGAAAAAAGTCAAAAGTAAAGAAAGATACAAAAGTAGTAGACAGTACAAACAGCCATTAATAAGGAGATACACAGCATAACATCTTTGAATCTAAAAAAGGATCCTCTGATTTAACAGAATGGAAAGGAATCAAAGGACAAGATTTTGCAAACAGACATCACCACCAACTATGGTTACAAATTATTTTGTAAAATGGTGGGGGGGGGGGAATCAAGAATGCATTTTTATACAAAAAGAACCATTAAGCATGCAGATTTGCCAGTTGAGAAAATTCAGTTGTTCCATCAGCATCGACTCTTTATCAGCTGCACATACATTTCACTCCTGAACTGATTTCACTTCTGCACACTAATTGGGGCTGGTATTTATGACGGGTTAATAACAAAGATAGTCAGGAAAGCTGAAACACTATCATTAATATCACTAGGGAAGAGTAGCTCAGCAGAGGTGTGCATCATAATTAATGTCACCTAAGAAATTATTTTCAATATTCAAAATATTTAAGTAAAGAACTGATGCTACATTTAATATGAGAAACAAAAGCACTGTGTAATTGATTCCAAAATATCCTGACCCACTGAAAGGAGTGGAAAAGCAAATATTATGACAGACATGTAAAGTACAGTTGGTAACAAAGATGGAAGGCTTAAAAAGATCACAACAATTTGGAACTATAAAAACTATTGCTATTTTATGGTATTTTTGAAACATAAATATTTTATATAAGAGTTTGATACCTGAACTAAACTTTGTACACATCTTGTATCTTTAAAATATAAATAAAAACGTGTTTACCAACTCTCCCCAGCTAGAAAATCCATGATACACACATGTTCCCGGTCTCTTCTCTTGCCCACTATAAGCCAGAGACCAACATCTGTCTGAAAAGTTATCCAGGGTACACACTTTTAAATTCAATAATCATTAAACTGAATTGTCTGAGTAGGAGAAGAAACTCAACTTTCACTTCAACCAACCAACTTCCTTGTGTCCTAAGGTGGTTGAAGCCTTCAAGGCAAAGAATACTCTGGTTTGAACTGCTCAGATGAAAGCTGGACTTCCAAAGATCTCATGTATCCATCTCCAATCTACATTCATGGAAGAGCATCAAGATCATTCAATGAACCAGGTCTCCCAAAGGCTTTGAAGTAAAATGTCCGACTTTTTGCAACCCTGCTCCTCTAACCATGGAACTCTACAGGCAAGAATACTGGCGTGGGTAGCCATTCCTTTCGCTAGGGGATCTTCCCAACCCAGAAATGGATCCTGGGTCTCCCACAATGCAGGCAGATTGTTTATCATCTGAGCCACCAGGGAAGCCCTCCAAAGGCTTTACTCCCTGCTAGTCAACAAGGCAGAGCTATGAGATGCTCAGGGACTGCAACTGGCCCTTCTTTGCATCCTCAGTGCATGAAACAGGCCTGGTACCAGAGGGACTTGCAGCTCAGTACTCACTCCCTGAAACCACAGAGAATGCTGAGGCTCCCCAAGTGATAACGGAACATGTGTACGTGTATTAACTTTATCTGCATTTCAGAGGAAAATCCAAGCCCACTCTTCTCTGGCCATTTCTGGTATCCCCAAAGCTGTTCAGATGGGATAGAACTGAGGGTGGGAGAGGAGACAACAGGGAAACCAGTGGAAAATCCCAGAAAAGAAGAACAGCAGCAGAGTGTGAAAGTGCTTAAACAACCCTGAGTCTAGTGCCTTAGATCCCGTTTTCATATAATCCTCCACTTTGGCTCAAAAAAGCTAAGTAACTTGCCTAAAAACTTACCCAGCTATTAAATGGCCATGGTGGGCTTTGAAATTCGACCTTACTCCTAAATCTGACTTCCTTTATTAGCTAAACTGCTTTAAGGAGGAGAAGAAACAGCTGTAGATACTTCTCTCTTCTCCTGTATTGCCAGGGCTGTCTCTGAACAAGACAAAAGGGATGCAGAACTACAGGGGTGTGGGGATACAGAGATACAGGGGTGTGGGAGATGCAGAGATGTCAGAAGGAAGGGATGCAGGGGTACAGAGATGCAGATATTCAAGGATGCGTGAGGTATGGAGGATTACACGGGGACGTGCAGAGAGAATGGAAATGAGGAGGAGAATAGTGCGGAGAAATCCAAGTGCTATGGACCACAGCAGACCAAAAGCTGCTGGACATGTAATAAAGGCTGCCTCCTGGCTACTTGTTCCATTACCCAGAAAGCAGAGCCCACCAGAGATCCTGGCTCCATACTCAGGATCTGACTAACTGAAATGCAAAACAGTCATCTACCAGTAGGGTAAAAACCTCATCACCTTCAGCAGTCAGTGATAACCTCCCTTCACAGAATGCAGGCCCATCAGGAACTGTGGTCTAATGTGCATTCAGGCACAAAAGGAGGAAGTGGTTGTTGCCCTCTGGGCAAAAACAGAAACCGAATCCAGTGGCCTCCTTTGAGGAACTTGAAAGTCCACACTGTTAAAAAGAGCTGCTTTTGTAGCTGGAACATCAGAACCATCTGCTTTCTGTGGAGCCACATGCCAGAATCTTCTCCTCCCATCACTCTCCAGGGTTCTCACTAGCTCTGAAGCTGGTCCTGGATCTATTGCTCTGAGCAAGTCAGACTAAAGCCTCAGGCAGGAAGGCCTGAGGCCCCTCTCTCACACAGGCTGAGGGCCATTCTGCTCAAGGAGACAAGTGGAAGCTTAAGGAAAACCAGAGCCTGTGTACAAGGTCCAATTAGAAGCTGGGACACCTCTGAATGTAAGGCAGATAAAAACATCTATCACCAGCTGCATGCCTGCAGGCAGTCAAGAAAGCACTCCACACCAGATCTCCAAGTTTAATACCAACTCAAAGCACATTTATTCAGTAACAGCTTCATACCAGGCAATATGCTTGGGGCTGAGGATGGAGGAGAGACCAAAACACATGGTCTCACTTAATCTTCACCAGAACCCCTCTGGGCTTGATAAGAAAATGGAAGTGAGTGGCTGCAAGCACCCTGCTGTGGGTGGCTCTGATCTCTGCTTCCCTCTATGGAAGGCAAGTAGCAGACCTAATGGGTACTTACCCACTAATTCATCTCTTCTTCTCTTAAAAAAAAAACTTTTATAAATTCAATTTTAATCGTTCCAAATAATTTCCATGTAAAATCAGAGGAGCATCCCAGAGAAGAGTCATGTCCCCTTTGACCACACTGCTAATGCCAGGGCCTGCTCCAGGTGCTACCAACAGACTTTTTCCTCTGTAGTAACAGATAAACATACACATTCACTCAATATCTTAAGAGCATTTTCTTTATAACCTAAAGAATATCACATTGTACAGTTAATTCTAAATTCTGCCTTTGCTTTTTAAAGTTAAAAATATGCTTTGGGCATCATCCTTGCCATTACCTGTCAATGGGTGTCATCCCTTTCAGCTACTACCTAGAATCCCACTCCATGGACCACTGTTTCACGAGCCTTTGCTACACAGGCAGACATTTAGGCAGTCTGTGGCCTTTTGCTAAATGATACAATCAATGTAAGCAGGTACAGCATGTGGAGTTGATAGTTCCCAGGGTCTGTGCCTTTTCAGCTTCACAAGCTTCTGCAAAGCTGACTTACAGTAGGGCTGGACCAGTGGAGACCCATTTCCCCAGGTCGTACCAATATTTGATATTTTTATCATCACCATCATTGTTATGATTTTGCAACTTGATAGGTAAAAATAGTATTTCACTGCTTTAACTTACTTTTCCTTGATTGCTGGTGAGACCGAGTATCTTCTCTTCATCCACATAATTCTACTCCTCCTATAACTAACTGTTCACATCCACTGCCCATTTTTCCACTGCTTTTCACAGTAGATTGAAATGGAGGACATTTTATTGTGATATTTTCGTGACTGCTATGGAGGAGTTCCGTCTCTAGCCTAGATACTAGTCCTTTGTCTGTCGCCTGTATTGCAAATGTTTTATCAAACATTTCAAAACTGAAAACATTCTCTTCAAAAGTCCCTAGCACCAGAAACTAGACACAGAAAGGATCACTAAAAAGGACTGCAGCTGGGGTCTGCAGTACACAAATTTCAACCTACTGTTTCCCTGGGGAAAACCCTAGGTGTACTAGCATGCGAGATGCTGGAAACCCCTGTGAAGGATGATGCCTGGGGACCAGGACTGCCCCCAGAGATTTCTGACAGTAATCGTTACCAGGTCCAATTAACTGCTTTACAAAAGCAGGCTCATTCCCTCTCTAACCAATGAACCCTGACATGCTGACACTACAATTAGAAGCAAAGAATAAATTAAAACCATGTCCTTACTGCCACATGGGATAATGCACACAAGGACAGCCCTAATCGTATTTTTAAACCTGTAAGTGAATTGTAAAAGCAAAGACAATGGGCAAACCTAAGAGGTGATTTATAAGGCTCTCGGCAAGGTGGACCCCCTCCTTGCTGTGGGAAACATCAGTCAAGACACATCTCACCTCAATGCCCCTCGAACATTTTTCCTTCTATGATCGCCTGAAATCTACTCCCATAAATATCTTACCATTCTGAAATGGGAAGTGGCTTAGGGCAATACTCTGCTCAGTGGCTTGAATCTCCTCATCTCATACGTATTCGTTAAATCCTGACTGTCAATGCGCCCTGTGTTCCCAACCCCCCAGCATGATTATCATGCAGCAGGAAATGGTCACCTCTCAGAAAAGCAAATCCACCAACAGGAGCTCTCCCTCCTGTGGAGTCCAGGTGACCTTCTCAGACCCAGAGCTAATTTCTGCCACATTGAAAGAACAGACATCAATAACTTAAATCCCATCTGCAGACACTCCAAAGGATCCCTCAGGCCCTCTGTGCTCAAGACCAGGTGTCACCTGCTCTGCCTTTCCCCATCTTTTGTCTACTAAACTTAAAGAGAATAGAAAAAGGCAGAGGAAGCAAATAAAGAGAGCACAGCATGTCTGACTCACTGTATCAGGCACCTTCAATTGTTGCTGACTTCTTGGCCTCTGTCCCAAGTCTCAGGGGAAATATTCTAGAATCTTTTCTTTGCAGGTAGATCCAAGAAAATAGTGAATAATGAATAAATGAATGAATGAGTACGCAGGACCATTAGTACAGAAATGCTGCAGATGACAGGTGATCCCACACCACCACCAAGCTCACTGTAGGATCATCTTGCCAGAAGTGCTTTTTCTTCATCTGGAAACAGAGGCTCTGACCTAGAAGAGCATTATGTGGCTTGTAAAGGGTGACTTCAGAAAATATAGGAATAACAGCATCAAATATTGAAGGAGGCAATGCTGTAGCCCAATGAGACAAGAAAATAAAAACAACAGCTACCTGATAACTGGATTCAACCTGCACCTTTGGTAATCTGCTTTCCAAATTCCTTATAATTTCCAACCACTCATCAATGCCAGGTCAAAGAAAGACCTGTAAAACAAATACTCATAAACAAATTTTTCTGTAAGGCATAAACTGTTCATGGAACCAAACCAGTTAATTTCTGATCCTAGGGTTCATCTTGCCTTCCTGTGTGGAGGTAATTTATTAGAGTAATTTATTTAACTTCTCTGAATGCCAGTTTTATGATTCTTGAAGTGAGGGTTTCACAGTACCTACCCTTACCAGACTGGTAGGAGGATTAAATCTGATGGTCTAGATTTTAAGGCACACCTTTTCATTTTGAGTCAACGTCTTATAACTCCTCTCAAATAATAACCTGAGACTGGACATGGATCCAGCAGAGATGTGACTGAGATTCAGAGTCAGAACCCATGTTAGGGTTGGGATGTATGAGACCTATAAAGTGTTCAATGTAAGTAGTTCCAAACCAAAGAGAATTTTGCTATTTTTAATCTGATAGGTACACTGTCTTTGAAAGTGAAATGAATACCCCCAGACTCCAGACACCTGTCTCTGCTAAGACTTTCTAAGAGCATGGTGGTGCTCCTGGAAATTTAAATGGGAGGGCATGCTCCCAGGACCACCTGCTCTACAGTTCAATGTTATTATAAATTCAGAAAGTCCCAGAAAAAATGGCACACAGAGTCAAAAAGAAGTATAGAATATAGTAAATAGCTGGTATTTAATAGTGAAGACAGAATGCTTAAGGCACTCACAAGACAGATTTCCTTTAAAATCATTAATGAAATTTGGAGAGGAATACAATATGTCCTAACAGCAGTCTTTTATTTATGTTTGTCTTCTGACAGATAAAGGAACCTTAAAAAAAAAAAAAAAAAAAAAAAAACAGTGAAAGCAAAACTGAACAATTAGCTAGACCGGTGCTCCAAAACTGGCTGATGATTATGAAGGTCTTTGGCTCTCTCCGTCCACTTAGATAGGGGCCTCTCACCATCTGCCACAGACACTCAGAGAATGAAGGCACAGGTGCAATCAAAGAGAGTTTGAGTTCAGCCCCTCCGTGAATACAGAACAGCCAATCCCGTCGCCCCCCAGAGTCCCTGAAAGGCTAGAAGCAGCTCAGGCTCTGGGCGTGGACTAAAAAAAAAAAAAAAAAAAAAACAGTGAAAGCAAAACTGAACAATTAGCTAGACCGGTGCTCCAAAACTGGCTGATGATTATGAAGGTCTTTGGCTCTCTCCGTCCACTTAGATAGGGGCCTCTCACCATCTGCCACAGACACTCAGAGAATGAAGGCACAGGTGCAATCAAAGAGAGTTTGAGTTCAGCCCCTCCGTGAATACAGAACAGCCAATCCCGTCGCCCCCCAGAGTCCCTGAAAGGCTAGAAGCAGCTCAGGCTCTGGGCGTGGACAGCCCTCCTGCTACATTGCTAGCAATTCTGTAGCACCACCACATTTATTTCTCTCTTAGGCAAATGATTCTTTTAACCTCCTTCCTACTGGGGATCTAACTCTTGAGACGATGCTTCATTTTTTTCCCTTTAGTGATTTAGCCCTTCTTCAAATATTTATTGAGTGCCAGCTGTGTGCCTAAGCTCAGATCAAAATGCTGAAAACAGATGTGGCCCCTGCCCTACAGAACTCACAATCCTCAAAAGAGGCAGAGACTAAATACGCAATAACAAATGTAATCAACTTCATTGTATTTCAAGATTATTGGTCAAAATAATGATTGCAGTAATGATAATGTTTCCCCTGAACTGGGATCGTGACCTATACCAGATAGTGTTGCTCAATACTTCATGTAGATCAATAAGCCCATGAAACTGGACATCCTTACAAGAAGAGTATCATCACCCTAAATATACAGAAGAAGAAACTGAGGCTCCAAAGGGCTAGGATGTTTGCCATGAGTCTCACCACCAGTAAGAAAAAAGAAGCCAGGATTCAAACCTGTGTCTTTCTGTCTTCGGAAAACATTCTCTCATAGCTACCTCATCTACTTCATCCAGAATGTTAATCAGCAAATATAAGCAGACATAATTGAATCTTTTTGTATTTCCTTGCAATCAAAACAGCATTTTGACCAGACAAAAGCTGTTTGTGGTCCACTGTTCTGACCTGTGCTTTAGAAAATATTGCTAAGAAGCTCTAATCCCACCTCCTCCTATCCAATCTTACTCCTTTTAGTCAGAACAGCCTCTGCATTGCAGCCACCCTCATGGAATGAAAGGCAAAGGGCTTTAAAACCTAAAGAAAAAAAAATTTCACGGTGTTTGTACGTTCTCAGCCACTTGAAATCTTTCAGGAAGAAGGATCAATTATTATTATTACTACATGCGCACACACAATATAATCACTGCCAAATAAAGGAAAAGCAAAGCTTTAACTTAGTCCTGAATTTCTTTAATGGTACAGAAACTAAGATTTGGAGCCATTTCCATTTCAGAGTTAAGTTCTTATAATCACACACACACACAAACACACAAAGTTCTTTATATTTTTCGAAAGAGCCCCGTTAAATTTAAAATGATAAAATTATTCATAGGCAACTGTGAATGATCCAATCAAGCAATCTTTCCTTGAAATCACACTTTTTCAGCTTTAAAGTAGAAAGTTCATATCGATTTTTCAGGAGGAAAGTATAGAGGATTTTCTTCCCTGAGATATTTCCCTTAGGACAATGCTATGTCTGTAAAAGTTGCTGGATTTCCTAAAATAATGCCCTCACACTCTATGGAACAATAACTGCTATACTTTCCCTGTAAAAAACCACACCTTGGGGATCCTCTGGTGGTTCAGTGGTGGAGAGTCCACCTGCCAGTGCAAGAGACATGGGTTTGACCCCTGATCTGGGAAGATCCCAACATTGCAACCAGGACCATGAACCACAACTACTGAGCCCACGTGCCCCACAACCCACGCTCCGCAACAAGAGAAGCCGCCACAACGAGAAGCGCCAGCACCCCAGAGAAGCGTAGGCACTGCTCACCACAACTAGAGACAGCCTGTGGCAGCAACGAAAATCCAGAGCAGCCAAAAATCAAAACATAAATAAAACTTTTTTAAAAAAACATCACAATCTCACAGACTTAGGCACTTCTAGACTAGGCAGGAAAAACAAACCAGTCCCATGCCCTCATTTACCCAAGGTAGCCTTCAGTACGAAAGGAAACTTGACTTTCTCAAGGTCACATGGTTGGTTAGTTAAACTTCAAGGCCCCTAGTTATTAACCACATTCCAAGGAGAAATTTATTTTTTCCCCTCTATTAATGCCTGGTGAATCAGAATATAATCAGATTGATTATATTCTTTGCAGCCAAAGATGGAGAAGCTCTATACAGTCAACAAAAACAAGACTGGGAGCTGACCGTGGCTCAGATTATGAACTCCTTATTGCCAAAATCAGACTTAAATTGAAGAAAGTGGGGAAAACCGTTAGACCATTCAGGTATGACCTAAATAAAATCCCTTATGATTATACAGTGGAAGTGAGAAATAGATTTAAGGGTCTAGATCTGATAGATAGAGTGCCTGATGAATTATGGAATGAGGTTCATGACATTGTTACAGGAGACAGGGATCAAGACCATCCCCATGGCAAAGAAATGCAAAAAAGCAAAATGGCTGTCTGGGGAGGCCTTACAAATAGCTGTGAAAAGAAGAGAAGCAAAAAGCAAAGAAGAAAAGGAAAGATATTAGCATCTGAATGCAGAGTTCCAAAGAATAGCAAGAAGACATAAGAAAGCCTTCTTCAGCGATCAATGCAAATAAATAGAGGAAAACAACAGAATGGGAAAGACTAGAGATCTC